>JAZDSH010000158.1:0-12716 GCA_036873115.1 Pseudodiploospora longispora
AATATAAAATATAAAGAGTATTACTATTTATATATTACTTTTTTATTATTTATATATTAATAGCCTATATATAATCTATTATATACCCCTCTATTAACTTTACTATACCCTTATATATAAATTATAATATATTAGGCTAGAATTTTTTATAAGCTAATATTAATATAATAGTAATTTAATTTCTTAATTAAACTAGCTAGCTATATTATATAAAGCTGGCCTAATTCCTTCAAATCCGCGCTCTTCTTCAAAGTGTATCACTTCAAGTCACATACTTAGCTCTATAGCCTGATTTGAACTTCCTATCCCCAGCTCCTCCAGCCCCTCTGGTATAGAAGCTGGCATAGCCTCTTATCCTAATTAAAGTCACTGTCGCTTATTAATTAGGTTATTGCTTAACCGATCAGTAGACAGAGCCTCAAAGGTAGAATTATAACGAGGTTATTGCAGGGCTGTATATAACTTTTATGGCATCCTTTAAAGTACCAGCCTTATATAGCCAAATTTGGATATACAGGTATAGGATAGAGAGGTATACATAGAAAATAAGCTATACACAGGCCACTAATATACAAATAGTAAAAAAGTAATATACAAATAGCAATACTTAATATAAAATATAATTATATTAGATATTATTTCTTAATAATTATTTTGGATTATAACCTTGACCATCTGAGTATTTCAATTTATATATTATCTATCATCTAACAGCATGTTTAAGTTCTGCGATGCATAGCGTTAATACCCAGTTATTCACTCCGAGCGAGTGATCATTGTTTTGTATTGCTTTGCCATGCAGTGCTTGCATGTTTGTTGATAGGCCTTATATGACGTTGACTTCAAGCAGATATTCTTTTACACACACATATGTAGATCATCCCAATCTATGGTGTGAGTTGTGGGCGTGTAACAGTAAGTCATTGATGTCAGGGACCAATTCTACTGTAGAAAACTGAGAACTCTTCAAAATCCCCTGTTCGCGTTGTAGTAAACGCTATTACTGCTCACTGCCAAGTCACGTCACCATACCCTAGCCGTCCATCAGATGAATAGTTAAGCGCTTCTCCAACCCTTCAGTCTAGCAGATGTCCCAAGTAACTTGGTGAGCCTCTGCCTTCCCAAAAGTGGCTACACGCTAGCCTAGAAGCGTGGCCACGGACATATGACAAGTAAAGGCCACTACCTTATATCAAATCCACTTTCACTTTCTAGACCTGCAACATGAGAGAAAAACATGCATAATATGTGCTGAAGCCCTGCACACGACGAAGACCAACTCTCAGCTCTGTTTGCATTCGGCCGTTTCTTGTTTGGGTTTACCAGACTCGTCCTGTGTTCTTCTGTTAATTTGATTTATTTGCGTACGGTTTAGTTTGCGCACTCACATCTTCATCTGACTCATCGTCATCATCATGATCCTCACTCATGTCATCTTCATCATCATCATCATCATCAAAATCAGCCGCGTCTAGGTCATCCTCATCTAGCTCTTCAAATGCAAGAGCTTCACCAGTAAACCAATCGACAGCTCGAGGAATCAGCTTTTCCTTGATGTCTTCGCCGAGTTGGTAGTCAAGCTCCAAGCGGTCCTCAATATCTGATGCCACATCATCAATGTCGTCGTCGTCATCAGTGGGTGGCTTGGGTGGCGAGAAAAAGTTGAAGAATGACTCTGTGGGAACAGACTTTTTCACGATTCGAGTTTGTTTAGTGTCTAGAGATGAAACCACCGATTAGTTTAGGTAAGCAGATACTCGGATTTAAGTTAACGTACTCTTGTTTCTCTGCTTCTTAGATTCAACTCGAATAGTCAGATCCCTCCCGGGGTACCATTCAATTTTGTGACCTTCGGCATGGTCGTAAATGAAGTCACCGCCATAACCACTCTCGTTCTGATAAAAATACGTTTTGGTGACGATCTTGTCTGAGAAAAATTCGTTTGTAGCAAACTCAAAGATAAGGCGGAAGCCTGGCTTGTCGAGGTATTCCATACGAACATCAGTGAGATGCTTTAGAGCGGCTTCATCGCGGTCTGTAATCATTTCCGCAAGTGTGACCTGATTCTTCATAGCAGATAGCCAGAATTCGGGGATGCCGGCAACGTTGTCAGGCAAGTCCGATTGCTTGGAAGCCTCGCCACTGGATTCCATGACTTCGCCTAGACTCTGTCCGAACTCTTCGTCGTCACCAGCCTTAACTTCATCCTCAGTAGGCTCAACCTTTCCGTTGACGATGGCTGCGCGCTTCTCGTAGAGGGGGGTAAATTTAGCAAAGTACTTCTTTTCAAGTTGAAGAACCTCCTCTTGGAACTCCGCCTCCAATTTTGAATGGTCTTTCTGAACTGCCCTCAGTCCAGCGACTCGGCGGCGGACAGGTGCAGGCAAAGACTCAATATAGCCAGATGATTGTCCAATAAGGGAGCCGAGCCGGCCTTGTATCATCTGGACCAGCTTGGGGTTTTGAGCAAAGATGGAGGCGGCAGCAGCTCGATCCATCTCCTCTGTAAACGCATAAGCCCCGTACGTCAGTCGAGCTTGACAAATAAAGAGACTAGAAACTCACCCTCTTTGATACTAGCCACGCCAGGTTGTTGAGCATGAGAGGAGATCGGCGCATTGGTTGCTGGTGTGTTCTGCGGTGTTCTGGAAGTGGGGTAGTCAGAATCACAATCCGTGCTGGTAAATATAAAATCGTGGAACAGATACTCACGGAGCTGTTGACATATCTGGACGCTTGCTTCTAATGGGCTCAGCCATGGTGCTTGCTTGGGGATGCAGTGTGAATGCAACAGCAAGCGAGTAGTTTGTATTGTGAAGGCAGAGGGAGGAGGTGGTGAATGAAAAGAGGCTGACAAGTGCTCAAGACTGTTTAGCGTGGGCTAATATTTTGGTGGGGCCACCCACCATTCGAGAAAATTTGGCTGGATGTGTTCGCACTTGTTGGGCTGCTGTGACTGGCACAAGCGTTGATCAACTTCACTCACCGCGACAACGAATTGCTACCACATACAGTGCTAGCAGCCCACTGTCGTCCCTGCTCCTACCTAGGGTGCCTGCTTGCGTCATGTTTTGAGCTCAGTATGATTGAGTGCGTATTAGCACTAGCACTTTCGCATACGGCATATAGTAATGACCACTAACTGTATCTAAAACTGCTGGGTAAAGTACAATGCATGGCCGTGTCTCTCACGTGTCATGTGCCAAAGACAACACATCAAAATGTGTCTCTCCAGCCAGTACTCAGGTCAGTATGTGTCTTGCCTTTCTTGCCTAGCAATTCTAAAAATGGTCGTGCGTAGCTCAATACATGTAAATGGCCCTATAGATTACTATCAGGTATTAGATATTTAAGTGCCTGTCTCTATTTAAAGTATCTATTTTTATAAGCCTTTTATAGGAGTATTAAATTTTGATATAGTTGTCTATAACTCTGCTGAGGCTTTGAAAATAATAATAGTGCTCTGATATACTACTTCCATCTATTTCTAGAAATCCTTTTAGGGCGTCTAGATATCGATCTCTATACAAACTTCTAGGGTTAAGGGGACTGACTCTGTTGGTGGGATGACAACCACGTGATTTGCTACGACTCAGTCGAAAACTTGACTGACAATTAGTGGCAAGGGATCATCTGACCGACTTGTAAAATTGAATGCCGATTGAATACAGAGCACTTCAAACAGGCACAGTGGTGTGTGTCACCTGTAAACTGCTGGTTTATGTTTCTGCTCTAGCTGGGTTTTATATTTACTTTGAATAGCCACACCTCAGACTCACCAAAAACAATGCTTCATCCGAGGAATTACTAACCTTTTTATCCTCATTCTTCATTTTGTTTCTTTGACATATATGGGTATTTATAATGGCCACAACATGTCATGAGTCAATAACTGGCCCTGCACAAAGACTCCTGGTACGCACCCTGTTAATATCTCCCAAGATCAGAGAGGCTCGTTCATACTTGAGGCAATCTCTGTCGTGGAAAGGTTACATGACGACTTTCACATGCAAAACCAGCCTATTCACAGCTGTTCAATTAACACAATTTGTTTTGTTGACTCACAATCATATAGGAGTCATTCCATGCTCTTTTAGATGAGTCGCTTATTGTCGCCATAGCAAATGACTTCAACCTGGATAACATGGCGGAATACGATGCTGCCTACGATATCTTAAATAATCTTGCACAGAACGTTTCATCCGAAGAGGCAACAGGCTTCAATGCTAGTGGCTTTTATGGGCTTTCTAATGAAGATCAGCAGGCAAACTATGACATCATGCCAGCCATGCCGCCCCTCAGCCAAGATGGGACCGATGGCCAGATGAATGACACATTAATCACCCAACCCCCGTACTATAATTCTCAGATCACTTCTTTCGATGACGAGAGTGAAGAGGGTCAACTTCATATACTCCAAGAGCTATTTCCAGAGCTCAAGAGTTATGATGTAGAGTATTCTCACAAAAAAGCCAACGGTGTATTCCAAGTTGCCCTTGACGATCTCCTCAATGTACAATATCTTCAAGCCACAGGTCAACAGGCAAAAGGAATAGAAGGCTTTTTCGATGCCGGTGCTGCAAATGCATCCAATATCAAATACGGAAAGAGGGCAAAGAAGTCCGTCTATGCTGGTTTAGACGGAGTGAGGTCTCTAGGTAGACTGCAAGATATTACAGGTAACAGTCATTTCTCCTCTTGCAATTTAGCCGACTTCTAATACACACTTTTTAGACGAGGTTGAAATTGCCCACATAGCCGAGGGCTGCAATATGTCGCTCGAAGAGGTATCCAAGTTATACCATGAGAAACATCAGTCAAGCGGCGCAACAATAGTTGAGATATTGGATCGGCATATTTCTCAGCGTGATGCTCAACCATTGAACGAAGCTTGTCAAATAGATATACAAAACTTAAGACGCAAGTATCGACATGTGCCACATGCATACCTATATTCCGCTATTGAAGTATCGCGGTCGATCTCTCATTTCTCAGAGGGACTAGCCGCAATTATGGATAAACATTTTGCCAAAAAGCCTAAGGCCCAAAAACTAGAGCTTGATCATCGGCTAACACCTTTACCTCAAAATGAAATTGAAGTCCCGACGGCGAAGGTAGGAGAAGCAACATTTAGACAGGGCACACATGCAAAAAGTCTATGGAGCAGTAGGTCAACGATAACAGAAGGCTCCATGGACCTCTCTCAAGCTCTACAACGGTCCAATGCCTTTAACCGTGCCAGAAATGACGCAGCCACATCTGCGGCGTGTCTCCATAGAAGGGGAGCGTCAAACTCTCTATACAGACAAGCGGCAGCATATTACGGCGAGAGGGCAAGAGAACAGGCTCGACACGCCCGACATGCATCATCAATCGCTGCAGACATACTGGTAAATCAGCAAAGTACTTCCCAAGCCATTGATTTACATGGCGTTTCAGTGTATGATGGTGTACGGATTGCACGAGAAAAAGTTGAAGATTGGTGGCAGCGCCGGGGGGAAAACAGTAGGCATTCGGCAATGAACACCCTCACTGTCATTACTGGCGTTGGTCGCCATAGCGCAGGGGGTGTATCACAGTTGAGGAGGGCTGTGGCCACCAGTCTTCTACAAGATGGTTGGAGGCTAAGAGTGGAGACAGGCAAATTTGTGATATCTGGCCGCCGATAAAACGCTGTATTAAGACTGGTTTTGCCTCTGCACAAGCTAGTATTCAAAGCATAATTGATACCCATACATATATAGCGACTCCTGGTTAGAGAAGGGGGACTATAATCACACATTGTCTGGTGTAACAAAGGTGTGCCTGTGAGGGTAAATCTAACCCCAAGTTAAACAATCTCTGTGAGGAGGAGGGCTTGAGTTGACGTCAGGTATTGGCCCGCAAGTAACAAAATAAGCCGACGAATGCTGATGTCTATCAACTTTGAATGTCTCGCCCACATCTGAGCCATATTTCTCTAGTCGTAATTACTGTGCTGCATAGCATGGCGATACCTACCAACCCTCGATCTGCCTGTACCCACCCTACAGCCGACGCTGGAAGCATTAGATCCAAACTGTCTGCCACCAGTTTTGTAACAAGAGTTTTAGCCTTTTCGCTTTCCGCATTCATTTGCGCCTTGATTTGGCTTCTGTTCTTTGAAAAAGTATCGGTTGACCCCGTTGTAATTCTCCCTGCACTGTCTTCATTGCTGGCAAGTTCACGAAGCGACTGTGCGGTCGAAACCCCTTCCGAGGCGTCCTGAACAGCCCCTTGAACATCACCGTTATCCCGACTGAAGCCTCTACCAATTTTGGAATTGCCTTTGTAAGCGAAAGTGTGGAGAAGTCTGATGCTGCAGCTAAGCATAGAGGCATAAAGCGCAATGAGCCAAAAGAACTGAGCTTGGTAGTTGAGAAAAGCCGTCTGTTCCGCTCCAAATATTTCCAATTGGTCTAGCTGGAGCAAGTCTAGTAGAGTTGCGGATTCGAGCATGCCGAACATGCCCAGTGTTGATTTGCACAGCATGTCGAGCCACATCTCTACTCCATGTATGTCTGACAAGTAAATTTGCCATGCCGAACTAAAAGCTTCTAGAAAACGGAAAAAGCGCAGAAGCCGCCGCGTAAGATTTATGCTATGCTGAAGTTGGTAGAGTGATATCTCCGGTGCCAAGTGAATGGGGAGAGCGGAAGATTCTAGGAGCACTATGATGACAGGGTATGAGGTGAGGATTTGGAGAAGGGCCTGAATGAAACGCAACAGACGTTCAAGACCAGCTGGTAGCAGCACATCAGCAAACTGATCAACTCGAAATGCGTGACCTATAAGAAATTGTGATGGAATCAAGTCATCGAGTTGAGACTGACAGTTGTTGGTTCCAAATATGATGAGCTGTTCTGATACGGATGCAGGCATTTTTGGTCCTGATGGAGGCGTTTTAGGAGGAAAACCCTAACGGCAAATGGGCGAGACCTGGTGTCACTACTGTAAATCTTTACCACCAGGGAGTGAGCGGTTTAACACTCGGCCAGCGGCTTCGCCTGTTGCAAGATAAGCCAGAGATTCTCAGGAATAAGTCTCACAAAATACTGATGTAAGATGATTCTTTGTGGCCTTCACACCGCTATTGTTTTGGTGCCCGAACAGTTGTGTGGGGTTGGGAGTGATAGGGTCGCATCTATCAAGTCGAGAGCTGACTCTGCCAGTGAGTGCAACAACACTCACAGAGTTACTACCAATCAATGTAGACCAAAAGCATAGGTCTCTCTGCAGTGCTCATATCCGGTATGTATACAAAAACGCAATGCAAAACAGTTCCATCACCAGCGTCGTGAGAGCAAAGCAGATTGCGCATCAAGATGGGCAAAAAAACAATACACAATACACAATCTCATTCGGCATATAGTAAATACATGACAGGCACCTGTGAAATATAGAGATTTCGAGGCGGTACTTTGGGGCTACCGACAACCTAAGGACGAACCAAGCGTTTTTTGTAGTCAAGTGATGATTTCATTATTGGCCAGGAGAAACCAGTTTTCCTTGACCCTTCGCGCCATGTTCCCAACCCCCAGCCAATGCAGAACTACCCGACTCATGCGCAAACTTTTGCATCCTCGCCTCCAATTCAGGACGAAAGTGGCGGATAAGACCCTGAATAGGCCATGCAAAGGCCTCACCCAATGCTGCAGATGTATTAGTCTCAATGATTCCCAATTCCGATGTGAAAGCATATACGTACCGCAGATGGTGTGGCCCTCAACCTGCTTCGTTAGTTCCTGAAGCATGTCGATTTCTCTTTCCCGCCCCTGGCCCTTTTCAAACCGACTCATTATCTGCTCTGTCCACTTGCTACCCTCCCGGCAAGGCGTACACTGACCGCAACTCTCGTGACGGTAGAAGTGGCTGAGCCGGCTGATAGCACGGACGACATCGGCACTCTTATCCATGACAATGACAGCGGCTGTTCCAAGACCCGACTGGCTGTCCTTGAGGGCGTCAAAGTCCATGAGTTGATCATCGCAAACGCTTTTAGGGAGAATTGGCGTTGAAGATCCACCAGGGATTACAGCTAGTAAGTTATCCCATCCGCCTCGAACACCACCACAGTGTTTGTCTATAAGCTCACGCAGTGGGATAGACATCTCCTCCTCTACCGTGCAAGGGTTGTTCACATGGCCAGAAATGCAAAACAGTTTAGTACCCTGATTGCGTTCTCGGCCAAATCCAGCGAACCAATCCCCCCCACGACGGCAAATAGTTGGGGCAACTGCTACCGTCTCAACGTTCGCCACGGTAGAAGGGCAACCAAAAACACCGACAGCAGCGGGGAAAGGAGGCTTGAGTCGTGGTTTTCCTGGTTTTCCCTCAATTGACTCAATCAGAGAGGTTTCCTCGCCACAGACGTAGGCACCAGCGCCTCGATGAATGAATACATCAAAGTCGTATCCTGATCCACAAGCGTTCTTGCCAATAAGCCCATCCTTGTATGCCTCGTTGATCGCATTCTGAAGAACAGCAGCTTCGTGGTAGAATTCACCACGGATATATATATAGGCGGCAGTCGCATTCATCGCTCGACCTGCGACAAGGCACCCCTCGACTAGTTTATGGGGGTCCTTTCGCATAATTTCGCGGTCTTTGCATGTACCTGGTTCTCCTTCATCTGCATTCACAACGAGATAACGAGGCTTAGTATCTTTATCCCAATCTTTGGTATTCATGAAAGACTATCAATTTGTGTCAGCTGAAAATAGCCCCAGATCATGGCATTCCTTCGCATACCCATTTTAATCCGGACGGGAAACCAGCGCCACCACGCCCACGCAAACCGGAAGCTTTAACCTCGTTGATGATCCAGTCGTGGCCCTTCAATAGAATCTCCTTGGTCTTATGCCAATCGCCCATCCTCTTCGCGCTCTTTAGATCGGCAGGAAATCGTCCGTAAAGATTTTGGAAGATCCGATCTTGGTCTTTGAGGCCACCGTAAGTGCGTTTCGGAGATCCATCCTGGACGGTAGCCAGACCTCTCACGGCAGTCTTTGAGAGGCTGACAGCCTTGCTCGGCGCCGCTCTCGCTGACAGCATTATGTTGTGGTCTGTTGACTGTGTCGAGAGGGAACGTGTGGATGAAAGGTGCGCTACTTCACAGAACAACGCCAGTTTCTGTGCCGTACCTATGGTCAATCGTCAGAAATACAGGCCCTCTGGTTGGTCAATGCATCTTAGCACTAGTCCTTATCAAGTCTGTTAGCCAGTACAAAGATTCACATATTAATCTCGTTATATATAATGTATATGTTAGTCTAGTCTATTAATGCATTCTTCACACTATTCTTGAAGCTTCTCCATGCAAAATCCCAGTGTTGCATACAATGATTATAGCTGCTCCACCGCCCCTTGAAAACTACCCGCCGTTAAGAAATTGCAACCGAAGAACGCAGTGACCATTATTGTAGATTTAGCAATCCAGCACAGAGAGGCATTGTCTTCACTTCTTCCTGATTCTAATGTCAAGTAAGAAGCATTCTGTCCTTCCTGCAATTGATCGCAGTGGACCGAAACCACCTGTCAAATTTTCTTCCTCCATCGTCATCTCAGATAACGCCATCCTCCAAGGCACGCACTCTATTACTATTCAATCCGAAACCATACTTCATCCCCGCTCACGGCTTGAGTCCAACCTTGGAAGTATTCTCATCGGCCAGCGATGCATTATTCACGAGCGGGCTCACATAGGGTGCCGCCCACAGGGTCTGGGTAATGCGGAGCTTGGGGGTGTTGTGCTTGGGGACTATGTTTTGGTAGAAACCGGCTGTTTAATCGAAGCAGGTGATACCGAGATTGGTGATGGCAGTGTCATACATGTTGGGAGCAAGATTGGCAATGGAGCCAAGGTCGGCAAGGTTAGGACGCGGCGCCTTATCTTTTACAAGTGATTTAACCAATGCTAAAGTATTGAACAGCATTGCACCATTTCCCACATGTCAGAGGTTGCACCAGGGGAAGTGTTACCCGATTTCACAGTCGTGTACGCCAATGGTTCGAAGAGATTTGATAGACGAGGTGTATCGGAAATGCGAAAGCTGGGCATGCTGAAGCAAATCAATACGTTGAAAAAGATGATACCTAATAATCCTGATAAATTCAAACAAAACATATGAGCATTCCCCCCAGCAGTCGCGATTATCAGTGGCTCATGGCGTTTTCAAAAAGCCGATGCAATTGCTCCCTCTCTACTTGAAGCTCCGTTGAAAGGCCCGGGGCAAGCATCAACACGCGAGCCTGTGGAATAGTGCCTTCAACAAGTGCATCGATATGTTCGCTACCAAATCCGAGGTCTCTGAGACCTTGGGGTTGGTCGCCCAGATCTGCCAAGAACTTGGTTAATGCTTCAGCAAGGACCTCTCCAGCACTCTCTCTCTTCACATTGGATATGTCAACACCAAATGCTTCTGCTGCAGCAAGATGTCTGTCCGGATTGGAAGCTGCAGTAAATCTGAACACAGCTGGCGCAGAAACCGCTACCGATACACCGTGAGGAATTATAGGAGACGGGACATCATAACCAGAGTGTTTGTAACCGGGATTTTGACCAGAGATTGGATAGGACATGCCTGAAGTTTATCATCAGTATCTGTTCATAGTTGTCTATCGCAACGTAAGGGCTCACCGTGACATAGATGAACTCCCGCATTTCCAAAACCGACGCCGGCCAGAGTGGCCGCGAGCAACATCTCGCTCTGTGCCTCGAAATCATCTGGATCTTTCACAGCTCGGGGTAAGTACTTGATAGTACTACGGAGAGCGTTGAAGGAAAAAATGTCCGAGATCGGATTGGAGCCTTGATAAGCGGGACGCATGATCGGGTTGAGGGGTCGTGGGGTTCGCTCAGTGTAAGGAATGGCAGTCCATGATTCTAAGGAGTGGCAGAGCACATCGAGGCCAGAACTTGCTTTTACAGCAGCTGGCATCGTCCTGGTGTTGAGAGGGTCGCAAATGCCTAAGGTCGGCTTCAGATTTCGATGTGCGACGCCGGTTTTGGCCCTTTTGGCTACAAGGTCAAATATGGCCGTGCCAGTGGTTTCACTGCCAGTTCCTGCGGTGGTTGGAACGGCGATGAGAGGCTTTAACGGCTTATCAATAGGCAGGCCTTTACCAAGAGGTGCATTGACAAAGTCAAGAAAGTCAGCCTCCGGATAGGCACTATAAAGATTCATTAGCTTGGCGGTATCAATGACGGAGCCTCCGCCTACGGCCAAAAAGGCATCTGGCACGTAAAGTCTTGTCCAGGCTATGGCATGTTTGATTCTAAAAACGCGTGTTAGTTTAATCGGGGGAAATACCAAGTGAAGCATAGGGTGGGAAAATACGAGCTGTCCTTGGGTTCAATCCTGACATCGGAATAAACCTCAAAGCTGATACCCTCACGGCTGAGACTTTCCCGAACCTGCGCCATGGCATCCAATTGGTTGACAGTGTGATCAGTAACGACACAAACCCGTTTAGCACCAAGATTAGCAAGGTCCATTCCAACTTCCTGAGTCACGCCTGGACCAAATCGTATAGATGATGCTGCCATCTCGAAGGCATATTCTTTAACATCTGTGCCGTTCTTGGGAGTAGCATAACGTCGCCTGGCTGAAGTGCTAGCTCGAGGCAATAAAGTTGGAGGTGATTGGTGGTATCCGGGGTTGGAATGACATGGACAAGATGGAGGATGTGTATACTGTATAGTTCGAAGCAGGCTGGAGGCCCGTTTGGCTGCCTTGAATACTATTGGCCATTGGATTCAAACACAGGATACACAAGCGTGTTAAACTCACAGTTGCAACCACTCTCACGTTTGCGACCATGGCAGGTTGGCTATTGAAAGCCAATGAACCAGTAAATAAGAAAGGTAGTATCTAGCCCTCTGTGACCGTGGCACAACGCAGTCAAAGAATACCAAAGGTACGGTGTACGTAGGCCGGCTTAGATGTTTGCATGGCTGGATCCATTGATGTCATGCCAGCCCCAAGTTGAGAAGAGACCTCAGGGGCAGTTTGAACCTCGGATAGATCGATCAACCCCGCCTTTCCCCACCCCCACATAATATAGTTATAGACCAACTACCGTAAACCCTCAGCAAATTCGGACAACGCTAATAAACGCCACCGAACTACCTAAACCCTAGTTTATGCGTTGGTATGGGCCCTATATAGAGGTAAACAATAACATTACCTTATTGGTTAAGCTAATTTTAATTATATAATATATATTATTATACCCCCTCTTTTATATAAAAATATTAGATTTTATTAAGGCTAGCTTTATTAATATTATTTATATATATAGATATACTACTTTATTTTATTTATATACTAATTTAATTATATTAGATATAATTAATAATTTTAAGTAGTTTAAATGCTTTATATATAATAAATATATATTCTTTAATATTAAGATCTCTTAAGCTTAGATATAAATATAGATATTTCCTTTACTTTAAAGGGTATATATTATAGCTTAAGGAGTATAATAAGTTAAAAGTAGACTCTATTTTATAAATAGGAAAAGTATACTTTTATTATATTAAAAGCCTTAATAAGTATTAGGAGTAGTATAATAATTACCTTAATATTTATTATAATTAATAGGATAAATAAGCTTTTTTAGATTAATTAATTAAATAATAAAGATATCTTTAATTATATATTATATATAATAATAAAAGAGATATCTATATT
>JAZDSH010000159.1:0-12693 GCA_036873115.1 Pseudodiploospora longispora
ATTATTATATTATCTTTAATATCTTATATTTATAATACTAGATTATATTCTTATAGCCTTTCTAGCTTTATTATCTATTATATAATTTTCTTTATTATAGATAATATAATAAATATATTAATTTAATTAATTCTGCTTTAAAGTAATATAATCTTTTATTTAAGGCTTTAATAGAGTTATTTTAGGATATCTTAGTATTATAAAGCTAGGTATTTTATTATCTCTCTCCCTTTATTAATATAGCTATATAATAATATAGGGTATATAAGGATTATATAATAATAAAGGAATATTTTTAGCCTAATCCTTTTAATTCTAATTTAAATAAATAATAAGCTCTCTACTTTAATAAGGCTATTATATTTTCTTAATATCTTTTAGTTTAGGGCTATAGGCTATATTATTATAATATAATTAATTTATAATTTCTTTACTAGCTATTATTCTTTTTATTAATATAAAAGAGCCTTTATAAAGGTTCTTTTTTTTAATTAATAATAATTAAATAGTATATTAGTTTTAAATAATAGCTTCTCTTTTTAGGGATTAGGTTATTAAGGATATTAAGATTATATTAATAGTATTATAGTATTATATATTTACTTAAAGAATCCTATATAGGCCTATAGGTAGATAAGGCCTTTAATCTTTTATTATATAAGATATAGGTTTAAGGGTAATATATATATTTTAGATTTAAGGATATATATTAGGGTAGCCTTATATACTCTAATAATACTATATAGATATAAGGTTTATATAGTATATATTAATTTAATTCCCTTTAAGATTAATAATTTATTAATCTTATAAAAGGTTATTGCTTTATATATAATAATATTATAAATTATTATTATATATATAATCCAGGCTATATAAAGAAAGGGTCTTTATATCCTTATAATAAGCTTTATAAGTATTAGATTTTATAATATAAATTTACCTTAAATCCTTATTTAATATTTAAAAAAGATAAGTTTCCTATTAAGCTTAATATTAAGTATTTATATATACTTTATAAAGGTTATTATAGTATTATTAAATAAGAGACCCTATATTAATATTATATATACTTTTATAAAGTAGATTAGCTTAAACTTATTTAATATAAATTCTAGTTTATTAGCTTTAAACCAGGCCTTATATATCTTTTAAGCTTTCTTTAATTATAGGTATATATTATTTATATTAAGGCTATTATTAAATAGATTTATATTATCTATAAATCCTATTATATTTAGGCCTTATATCTTAGCTAAGGCCTGATATAAGATAATAATATAGATAATAAAAAGGATTAGGGATAAAAAGGATTTTTATAGAACCCTAGCTAGGATTTTATAAGGGTTAATTAAAGTATTATCTAGGTATAGCTTTACTATTCTTTTATTAAGATAATTATATAGTTAATTAATTATTTATTCTAAAAACCTTTTATTTTATAAGGTTAAGAATAATTAATAATAAGGGATTATATTAAATATATTTTTAATATTAAGCTATAATAGAGCTATATTACTACTATTATCCTAGGCTACTTATACCTTTTTAATAATAGCTAAAACTATAATCTTAATACTTCTATCTGCCTGGTTTCTTATCTAGCCCTTTAATAGAAGGCCTATCTATTCTATTATATTAAAGATATACCTATTAAGGATTGCTTTAATAACCTTCCTTATTATAGCTAGTAAGGATATAGGCTACTAGCCTCTAATAGTCTGGTAGGCTATTGGTTTTTTCCCTGGTTTCTTAAGGATTACTATTATTATATAGTGAAAATGCTATAGGAAGTATTATAATTTAAGGCTCCTGGTTATTAGGTATACTATTATTATATAGAATAGTTGGCTATAGGCCTTAAGGAATCCTATTAGGATATTATCTTTGCTAGGGGCTTTCTATACTCCTATACTATAGAGTACCTATTTAATCTTATCTAGGTTAATAGCCTATTTAATTTAGATTCTATTATATCTAGCTGTTTTAAGCCTCCCTTCTATATATAATAGGGGGGGGAAGAACTTTACTACTAGGATTATAGCCTTCTCTATAGCTATGATTGCCTCTATATTATTGCTATGTATAAGTGATAATAGTATAGATGGCTCTGGGGCTATATAATTCTTAAGCCTAGCCTATCTCTCTAGATCCTAGATACCCTTCTCCTTTAGTAAGGTTAAGGCTAGGAGCTTATGCTAGCTCTCCCTCTTTGCTGTATAAAGGACCTTGGTATAGTGTTTCTTATAGGTCTGGAGCTCCCTTAGATTAATTTGCGATCTTAGAGCGTGGTAGCAGCGATCTGTTGCTTGGAGTTTATGGACCGCTTCCTGGGTGGTCTTATTCCATTATGGTGTGGGTATTTCCTTGGCCTTGCTGTTCCTTTGTGGGGTCGTTTGGTCTGTGATGCTGTGTAGCTGTGTTATCAGTGCGTCTGCTTCCTGATCGATATCTGTATATTCTTCTTGGCTATTAAAGGCTAGCTTGGCTGTTTCTTGGACTTTGATCTTATCTATCTTTCCCCAGACCTATCCCTTGGTTATCGTTGCTTGGGGGTGAGTTCTTACCGCTGTCTCGATCCGCACTACCTGTGGGAAATGGATTTTTTATATAATAGAAAGTAAATATAATTATCTATTATTATTAGATATCTTTATATATTCTATACTATATTATTATATAGAGTTATAATAGATATTTTAGGGTATACTTATTAAAAATTATAGCCTAGCTATTTATAAGATATATAATATCTTAAAGTCTTTAAGCCTTATAAAAGCTAGCTTTTTTATTTAAAAGGATATTTATAATAATTATTAAAAGCTTTATATTATTAGCCTTAAAGGCTTTATTATAATATAAGCCTTTATTAAGGCTTTTAAAAAGGGTGGTTTATAGTATTATATAAAGTTCTCTTTTAATAATAAGCTTAAGGCTGTTTTATAGACTTTTCTATAATATAAAGTTATATAGAAGTGTTTTCTTAAGATTCTTAGTATAGATAATATATATAAGATTAATCGTTTTAAACTCTATTTTTTTTAGGTTATTAATATTATTAATTAAAAATCCTTTATAAATTTTATTTTTAACCTTATTAATATAAAGAAAGAGATTAGATTTTAATAGCTTTATAAATAGCTTTATAACTTTTATAATTAGCTTAATATCTATATATTATATATAATTATTATTAATAAGGAAATAGCTTTAAAAAAAGCTTTAGATTTTATTTTCCTAGATTTATAATAATAATTTTATATTTATTATATAAATACTAATATAAAATTAAAGATTTAATTATATTAAAGAGATCTAAATATCTTTATAGCTTTTAATAATATTAAAGATATTAAGATTAAGGAAATTAATAATAATTTAGCTATATAAGAGATAGAATAATAGCTTACTAAGGCTAATATAACCTTAAGCCCTAGCCTTAATAATTATAATTAAGATACTATATTTAAAGCTTAATAAGCTATTATCTATATATTATAGAAAGCTGATTTCTTTAAGGTATAATAAAAGATAAAGGCTATATATAATAGCTATTAGAATTATATCTTAATATATATTTTAAAGGAATATATATCTTAATATAAGTAGTAGATAAAGTATTATTTTAATAGATACTATAACTTTGGTTAATAAATTAATAGCCCTATTAAGATAATATATAAAGATCTAAAATCCTATTTAATTAATAGATATATAAATCTTTATTTTGTCTTTAATTTAATATAGTAAATAGTATAATAAAAAGAGTATATATATATTAAAAAGGCTATTATAATATAAATATATTAATAGCTTTAATTCTTTAAATAAGCTTAATTTAATAATATAATCATTACTATTATATATATAGCTATTAATTTAATTAATAAATAATATTAGCTAGCCTTAGTTATAATTCTATTATTAATCTATAAAGCTATATTATTTAAACCTTATAATAATTACTTTATATAATAATATAGGCTCCTTTATATATATCTTATTTTATAAAAGCTAGAGATTATAGAATTATTTTATAAAAAGAATATTTATCTTTATTAATAGCTTAAAAAGCTATTAATAATAAGAGCCCTGTTTATTATAGAAGATCCTAGCTAATTTAATTATTAGGATTTAAAAGAATTATCTTTTTAAATCTATAATCCTAATATTATTAAAAATCTTTATAACTATCTATACCTTATAATAAATAAAAAGCTATTAATATTACCTAAGCTTAATATATAAGGTATAAAAAAAAGTAAAGGTATTCTAGCTATATAAAGTGTATATAGGTATAAATATAGGTATAGGTATACCTGCTTATCCTATATAAGCTAGCTAGCTTTATAAAGATTTAATACTAGTATTTATAGAGAGCCTTTAGGATATAAGATTAAGGAAGTATTAAGTTAGGCTCTATCTACTAATCGGTTAAGCAATAACTTAATTAATAAATAATAATAACTTTAATTAGGATAAGAGGCTATACCGGCTTTTATACTGGAGGGGCTGGGGATAGGAAGTTTAGATCAGGCTATAGAGCTAAGCATATAACTTAAAGTGATACACTTTAAAGAAGAGCATGGATTTAAAGGAATTAGGCCGGCCTTACATAGTATAGCTAGCTAGTTCAATTAAGATATTAAATCGCTGTTGCATTGATATCAGCTTATAAAAAATTCCAGCCTGATATACTATAATTTGTATATGAGGGTATGGCAAAGTCAGTGGAGGGGTGTATGGTGGACTGTGCACAGGCCACTAATGTGCGAATAGTAAAAAAGTAATATGCGAATACCAGAGCCTCTTTTTTTTTTCTCCCCTGGTTGGCATGCCTCGTCGGTGGTGTGCCACAGGGTGAGAGGAGGGATTAGCTGGGTCGAAGGGGGCTTAGTGCTTAGTGCTAGAGTTCGGGAACAGGGCTTACAACTACCGTACTCCAGCAACGACCCTCTCAGTGCATATCCGATCTGGTGGGCGAGCCGTTCGTTTCTAGTCTCATCACGCATCACCGAATATTTAAATACACCTCCTATCCTTCCCACTCCTTTCTCCAGAATGAAGGTAATCAAATCCCATAGCTTCTCTTTTCCCATTCTTCTTCGTCTACGCTTCTTTCTGCAAAGCGAGCAAGTTACATCACACCAATACTCTGTACATCTCTACCTACCTCATACCCATCACTTTTCTCTCAGCGACCATGACCTCTTCCACAACGGCCTACCAAGGCTCAGTTACTAGGTAGGTAAATTCCAGAAAAATATAGATAACAAGATAATTCCATTCCCTCCCCCCCGATGTTGTCCTGTTCCTACCCAGTTACACTCTCTCTCTCTCTCTCTCCTACCTCAACCCAGGCATCCATCAATGCTAACAAGAGACATTTAACCAGTACAAACCCATCGCCCCACAGCGTTACAACTCCAACAACCCAAGCTGAACGAAATGCCAGAGTGCTACGCTACCTACACGACACAGCCGATCCAGTCAATGCCCGGATGCAGGGCTCTGGTCCATCACCTCTGACGAATCAGAGCAATATCCTCCCGACCCTTTCAACCCGTGGGGCCTTCACACGACCGGGAGTGGATACGTTGCTGGGCATTGGCTCCCAATTTGACGCGAGACATCCGTAGTGATGTGTGCATACATGTACCTGGACTGTTTGCGCGTCTTGCTAAACGCAGATCAGGTCGATGGGGCTTGTCTGTCAAAGTCCATGTATACATTGGAATGATTATCATGAGGTCTTTTTTTATTGGGAATTGGTTCAAGCGGGATGGATATCTAAAATTGGGTAGATACACAAAATATATGGATTGGCTTTTTTTTCTCTACTCACACCACCGATCAAAGACACCCTCTGTTGCCCGTTTCTTTTAACGAGCCCCACTTCCGACGCAATCCCGTGCGCCACACCCCGACACCGGCCCGCTGCCCCACACCTTCGCTGTTCTTTGCCCCACCTGTCTCCGCCGCGTTAATTTAATCTAGTGGTAGTGCAAGGAAGTTTGCAAGCATCTTCGACGCTTGACATCTGTCGTCATACATGTACGTACCAGTAGAAGTATCATTGTTTCTCATACTAGACGATTCATGTGGATGAAATCCCGATAGAATAGAAGCATAAAGCAGAATTTACCTGAATAAGCGATGCATTTGAAGCACGAGGCTGTGAGGTAATAGAACTAGCGACTGCCCACCTAGGATTGTTTTCATATTCCGTTTTCTATTTACCCTGCGAACTTCTTTAACCATACATGGAGGCTGTCATCGTTTCGGTCCATCATTCTAGTTTCACAGAATATAGTAATAACAGAACCCATGTGCCTCCATTCCTAACAGCATGTTGAAACATTCAAGAAACTATTGAATACATAACTCTGCATCAATCCCATCCACCTTCTTCAAACACCGCAATATTATTTCCTCGTCCACGCTTATTTCCTGTCGCCAATTGTTACTGCTAAAACATCTACTACATTATTTACCGTGTACTCTGTGGTAAATAACCAACGTGTCTCCCAATCTGTTAAGCGTTGCACTCAACTTCAGCCTCTGTTTGTATATTTCTCCAGGTAATCCTGGGCCGGTATTGTGATAATGGCTAGAGATGCTAACCTCTAATTGAAACAATGCCTTGGGCTTTCTACGCTACTACACGTACAGCCAAGAGATTGGCCTGAACCCAAGACAGCCCAGACGGGTAAAAGTCACCATGTAAAATAAAGTAATTCTGAACCGATTTGAACGACTAGCCATGATATAAAGTAGTCATCAACATAAGCAGCGTGTTCACATTCCCTGTCTACATAGGGCAAAGTATGCCATGATATATCGCTATTTCGTTTTCCAAAAATTCCAGACAGCCAAAACTCTCACATGATGATCAATCAATGGTTCCATTCGCCAGAGTTCTATACAACAAAGACCTGTTTTTTCCCTTCCGGGGGGAAAACCCATCCAACAACACCGGCGGGGAAAGAAAAGAACAACAAAAGGCCCCGATTACGCCCAGGTGAGCATCCCCAAGTGTAGGGACTGATATCATTCCAATTCATAAAAAAAATAAAAATAAAAATAAAAGCCATGCAATGACATGAATTCGTGAGACATCAGATGTAACTGCTAAGGAAACGTATTTCAACTTGCACGCCTTGGACCATGCCGTAAAATAAGGCATGGATATGATAAGAGAAATTTTTGTGAATATCGAGCAAGAATAGTTAGGGGATGTGGGAGAGTCTTGTGGAAGCGCCTTGCGTCAAGTAGGAGAAAATAAGCCCTGTTTTGTTTTTCAAGGGCCAGAATATGGATTGACGTGGTCCAGATTCAGGCTCTGATAATTCCAAAGTCCAGCGAGTTGGCCCAGGTCAGCATCAGTAATGGTTCCCATGCTGAAATCCTGATATGAATCATCAGCTGTCACCATACCACCGGTATATGCGGACGCTGTGGTAACTGGTGTGCCGCTCAACGTATTGCTTGGTGACGTTGATAAAATGAAGGATCCATCAGTACCCGAGATACCGCCAGGGGGAGACGGGACATGCATCGACCCACTATCGCTGACTTGGTACTGAGGAGATGTGGATTGCACCATTGATGGTGGCATGTAGCCTTGCCACGGCTCAGAGGGGTGCGCTGAGAGGGGCATGGTGTTCACCATTTCGCTATGGCTACGAGGAAGCGCTGCTGGTGGTGAATGGTTATTATGAGACATGGGTGTGGCCGCAACCCTGGCCCGCTTTCTGTTCCGGCCGTCTTTTGGAGATGTCAGTTGCTTCGAAACTCGTTTGGCAAGGCGAGTCAGCATCTCGTATGGCTTTTGAGCTGATGGATTCACCGACTGCAGTCGGCTTAACATGCCTAGTGCGCCTTCAATCGACTTTAGGCATTCGTCGCGTCTCGGTAAACTCTGGTCTTCGTCGTGTAGGATAGCCGAGCAGATGAGGGCTGCAGTATCAAAGATGGAAAACAGGACTGTGTGGAATTGAGCATTGCCGGGGTAAACAAAGTCGAAAAATCCGTGAAGCTCGCCCATGAGTCTCAACGCATAACCCACTCCATCCTGTCGAAGTCGGAGTTCGACGACATGTGTTGTTGCCTTTGACATTGGTTTGGCGAGATACGGTCGAATCGGATCTAGAATCATGGAAAGTCCTAGCGTCTGGATCGTGTGTCTATGTAGCACCATCCAGGGAAACACGTTATCCAAGCTTCGATCGGGGTGGTCAAATGTGAAACACATTGGTAATCTTTGTATCCAATTCTCGATTGTATTCTTGTATTCCTCGATAGCATGTGGCGCAACCACATTGCCGGGTCGTCCAAAACGAGCGGATAATTTCCAGATGATCTCGGCCTGCAACTTGACAAACAGGATGGGCGAGGGTGAATATTCTTCTAGGCTCAGACTTGGGAGGTGAACATCGCACTCGGAGGGATCCAGGATTAATGGTCGGGAAAGAAGTGTCCCGATTTGCCTTTAGTTGAATGTGGTCAGCATGCATTTCAACAGTAGGGGTGCTAACCAGCCAGAAATAAGTCTTACCAGTCCCAGACGCTTAATAGACACCAGGCTCTTCTCCGCATCTCGAGATCAAACTCAGAAGCCGCTTGTACAATGGATTCTTGATGAATTCCTACTCGTCCCATTAGCATAAAAAACTACCAAAACTTAAACAAGCCAACCAATTGGCAGTTTCGTCACTCACCCAGTTCTTGAGCTTCTCTAACGGTTGCTGTCAGAGCATGCCAGCACTCTACAAACCGCGCTTCTGACTTGAACCAGGAGCACGAGTGCAGCAGTGCCTGTACCGTGTACATGTGGCTGTTACCGACAGGAATTGTGTGGTAGAGCTCACGCCCGGCGGTGTGGTACTTTTCTGATAGTCTTTGGGTTGGTTGACCCAGGTCTCTTTCAAGCTTCTCTTTTAGTTGAGGATCGGGGTACTGAGCAGAGCAGGCGCAAATCATGAGGAGAAGACTTGTCCATGGTAATCCGAGTGGCCGGTTCTCAAACTTGTCGACCCACCATTGCTGATACTCTTTCAAGAATGTCTGCGGATAGACAATGTAGTATTGAAAGTTGACGACGTTTAGAAAATTTTGGACAAGGGCGTCTAGAAGAGAAAATATATGCTTGGTTAGAAATTTGTGCCAACAGAAGAGCGAAACTGAATGTACTCATTGCTTACCAAGATAGGGTCTTGGGGGAAGGAGCCGAAGGGCATGCTCAAGTTGAGAGCAAGAAGCAGGGGTTTTGAAATATTGCTGCTGAGAGGCTTTGGCAGAAGGTTTTCTCTGCAACATTGTGTCAGCGGAATGTGAGATTGAACTGTGCAATAGTACAAGCAGGCAGTAGACTGGGAGGGAGGGGAGAGAGAACATGGGACATACCTCTTCCTTGGGTTTCAAAGCGGACATAAAGTGGGCTGCTGAATACCCCAAAGCCTCGAGACCAGCCTCGTCGAAATCGTCATCAGAGGGCTCACTATCTTCTTCTGAAGAAGACTCTGCGGGCGGCGGAGGAGGAGGAGCGACAACCTGACGCCTCCTGACGGGTTCAGGTGCCGGCTTTTCATCTAGGACAGTAGAAAAGCGACATTTGTCTGCGACCTTGCGCTTCTGGCAATGGTTACAAGGCCACTCGCGATTACACTATTTCGAATGTTAGACAATTGAATTCCATCAAATAGAGAGCGCAAGTAGATATCCAATGCGACAAGGGAAAGGCATGACAAGTGAAAGACTGCGCATAAAAGCGGTTCAGAACTTAGAAGGGGGGCAAGGCTTCAAACAAACGCTACACAACCGCAGTGGGTTGCAGCAGCTTTGCTTTTCAGAATGTACATGGCGATGCTTCTGAGCAGGCAAAAATGGAGAATCTGAGCGGGCGGGTGAGACGTTGGCGAGAGCTTACTTTTTGCTTGCGCCGCTGGCACTCTGTGCAAGCTGAGCGGGCAACGGCGTTTTCCTTGGGGCTATCGCCTCCCATTGTGACTGCGCGGGCGGCCTGCAACAGCGTCGTTCAATGGCCATACGGCCCTACTCGGCGACGGAGGAAGCAGACGACGTTCGGTTGAGTCGGCGTGCAATGAGGTAGAAACGGAGACGGCGAGAGATGGGCGAGTTGGCGAGTTGGCGGTGGATGGGCGAAGGTTCAGGGCAAGAAGTGGCGGGATGGGATAACGTGATCTGCACAGCGCCGCCGGTCTGGGCCGTGGGGTTGCGCTCGATCCCTCCGGACTGGAGCCGACGGAGGTGGATGGATGACTGGATGGGGGGTTTGCAAATGCAAAAGTCGGAACAAGAGCAACACCACTCGCGCTCGGTTGCTTCGGATTCGCTCGCCGTTCGGCTGGTCTTGTCGTTGGGGCCCTTGTTTTCTAGGGGCTGTTCTAGGGGCCGTTCTAGGCTGCGCGGGGGAGGAGGGCCTTTGAAACAACCTTACTTGCACTGGGGGGGATATCGAAAAACACGACGACGACAGCAACAACAAGAGCAACAACAACAGCAAAAAGGGATAAGGATATATAAAATAAAATCAAAAACCCAGAGGAGCGCCCTTTAGGGAAAAAGTGGTGGGCAGCCGCGCGATAGATATTAAGGGACGACAACAGCAGGGGAGTTCAGTCGAAAGAAGAACCTGGAAAAAGAGGGCGGGCAGAAAGGCAGGTGGCCCGACGCAGCTAATAGAAAGGCTAAAAACGGCCACGGCGGGCTGGCTGAGGGTTCCCCATGGGCTGTAGTGCGTGTGTGCGCGGGCGGGCGGGCGGCGGTTCGCAGTGGGGACATGGGCATGGAAGGCCCTGGTAGCGAAAAGGTCGTTGAAAGCCTGCTGGGTTTAGCGGCTATGTACCCAGCGGGGGTGCGCACATCCCACCAGGGCCACCAACCCACTCACCACTCACTGTACATAGTAGAGGGCGGTATTAGCCCGTCGTGGATGGCCCAGGCTGGGGAGAAAAAAAGAAGCTCGCGATGGGGATGGGATGGGATGGCGTGGGCCGAGCTGGCCGTTTCTGTCACACGCGAGCCGCCGCCTCTGATTTACCATTGCCAATATTACACATTCTGAGTGCATCTGCAGTGGGAGACAGAACCAAGTTGCTGAACGGCACACGGCGGAGACACTCTGCAGCACAGCACAGCGTGCAGTTGCATGGGGGAGGAGCGCATCCAATGCCATGCAGTGGCTCGTTCGTACATACAACCCGACAGCAAAAAAAAACAAGTTGTCTCCTTCCAGCATCTCTCTTTTCTCGCCGCCCACCCGCCCGTTGTGGTAGTTGTTGTCGCCCCCTCTCTGCCGACTTCCAGCAGGGCCACAGGTAGGTGCCACAGGTGCTACACACACCGACAACCACCTGGGCCCCATTATCATCACCCCATGCTAGCAGCGTGCAAGGCAAAAAGGGCTTGGCCACCACAGGGCCCGCTCAGCGGCCTCGGCGGCCTTTTACCGCAGCCCTTTTCCCCCCAAGCCCCGGCGCCAGCCAATAGACGCCCTGGCCTGCACTGCACATGGCTGACTCTTTGGGTGTTGAGAGAAGGGGGGGGGCCAAGCGATCTCTCTTCTCAGTGACTATCCATCCGTCCATCCATCTAAAAGCAGCAGTATCATCATCATCATACATGCAGTATACATGCTCCGAGTACAGTAGCTAGCTCGTAGTGGTTGGATGGGCTGATGGTGTGACATAAACATGGGACATGGACATGGGGACATCGGCGGCATGGCATGGCATGGTTGCAGTGGCTGGCTGGCTAGGCGAGGCCCTGTGAAGCTGGGCCATGGTGCTTGGGAAAGGAGCTTGTGGCCCGCTGCAGTGGACCTTGGACGGGCAGCCGTTTTATTTTTTCCCAACGGTCAAACCCGGTAGTCTGGTCCAACCAGATCTGCATAGGTCAGACCATGCGCAAATAAAATTGCGCCCGGCACATGGATGCCCCCTCACTGACTGGCACTGAATATCTACCTACCTTACCTACCCTACCTAGCTGAGTGATCCTTCACACACCGTTCCGTTGCCGCAGACAAGCAGCAAGCCAAGGATCACAAAAAGAGGCCCCGACTGCAACTGCCAGACGGCATTCTCGCCGGACACGTGGCGCGACCGTTTGATTT
Organism: Pseudodiploospora longispora; assembly: GCA_036873115.1. Lineage (NCBI taxonomy): Eukaryota > Fungi > Ascomycota > Sordariomycetes > Hypocreales > Pseudodiploosporaceae > Pseudodiploospora > Pseudodiploospora longispora. Next base: position 12,137 of record JAZDSH010000159.1, read on the forward strand.
GCATTTTTTCTGCTCAGACACACACACCCATACACCAAATAGGGAAAACGCCGGCCGGGATTGGAGTTTGCGCTTCGCTCACTAAGCATTGCCTCTCTTTGACCACATACACATCTCTCTCTCTCTCTCCAAACTAGCAAATGTCTCTCGCTTACCTACTCCGTACACCAGCAAGAGTCCAGATAGCATCCCAGAGCCCCCAAGGCCCGACTATCGCTAGTGGCTTGTCACGGCAAAGGGGGCAGCTAAAAGACTCCCGTCGTATTACCTCGTATTGTATTACTCCGTACTCCCAAGGCATGTTTACTGTAGATAGGTACATCGTCTTCGTGATTATACGTCAATCTTCCTCTCTTCTCCACACCACTCCCACAAATTCTTTTTCCAATGTCTTGACTCTCCTCACCTCCTCCTCAATCAATCTCCCCCCCCCCACCCCTTCCTACTCTCCTCACGTTTCTCGCACATGGCCAGCGCAAGCCAAATCCTCCCCTCCCCTCCCCTCCCCTCCCACCCCCCTGCTCATTGAACTAGCCAATGGCCCCTTGGGTTATGCT
>JAZDSH010000160.1:0-12525 GCA_036873115.1 Pseudodiploospora longispora
AAATAATAAATAATAAATAATAAATAATAAATAATAAATATATAAAGATTTAGCTTTTTAAATACTTTCTTTATATTAATATTATTATAATATAGTTATAGATTAGATGCTAGTATATTAAGGTTATATTTGCTTATATCGGTTTATATAGTAGTATTAACACATATATCCACATTTAGTAAGATAAAGTATATCCAATGGTAAAAGCAGTATCTCGCCCAAGTGATTCATTAGCATAGCTATCTATCTATCACGAGGCTAAACCCTGCTACTAGCCGTATCATGTTACCAAACAAGACAATATGTATCCATTAAAGGCCACAACCAATGTAGAAAAAAGAGCATTGCCCAACTAAAACACAACCAGAAATCATTCATCATGTATACTTTCTCAGCTGTTTCAACCCATTAGCTCTGATCAACACCCCAATATCCAAATGGAATCCCACTTACATCCAAAGTCAATGTTCTAGAACTGTTAACCTCCTGATCTCGGTATACGCCAACCAAGCTCTCACTATCTTGAAAAAGGCCTGCTTTGAGACTGATGACAATGAACTGCATTCCTGGGCCGGAATGCTCGCGGATATATTTTTTTATTTTGTCCACATTTGCATTATCGAGCGCGGCATCTACCTCATCCAGAACAAAGAAAGGACTTGGCTGGTAGCTGTGGATCGCGAAGAGCAGTGCAAGCGCGGCCATAGTCTTCTCCCCTCCAGAGAGATGCTCCATATCTCGAAATCTTTTCAGGGGAGGCATAGCATGGTATTTTATGCCCGAGAGGTAAGGCATATCCGTGTCCTCTTCAATGTCTAGGTAGGCTTGTCCACCAAGCGGATACGCCTCGGATCGAGTTAAATCCTTGTAAACATGAGATATTTGGTCCTGTATATGAGTGAAGGCTTTGTTGAACAATTCATATCTTCTCTGCTTGACGTTGCTGAATGACTCCTTTGCATTCTGGGCTGCTATTTTCGAGTCTTCATATTCTTGCTCGGTCAGTTTGAGTCTTGTCTCCACACTTTCCAATCGCTCCATAGCTCGCATGTTGGGGTTCAACTTTTCTAATTCCAACGCGAGGGATGAGATTTTCTCATTTAACGTGTCTTCGACACTTGGTTCATCGGACTATATACCCAATATTAGCATTTTTTGCATTCTTCAATGATAGCAAGAAAGCACAGGTTGAATCAGGAATTGGCCCATAAAAGGTGGAGAGTCCTGCGTTCCAAATGCCACACTCACACGTCTCAACTCATCATCAAGCGTATCGAAGTTGATTTCAATTCCGTGGTCATCCAATGCAATATCCATCATTTCCTCATCTTCACCATCGGCGTCCATAGCATCAGGATCTTGCCGCAACAAGTCATCCTCTGTCGGCAGATTGTCAAGCGCGCCTTGAACCAAGGGAATCTGAATTTGTTCCAGTCGACACCGTCGAAGAAGCGCCGACTTGCCCGCACTGTTTTTCTGAACAGTAGTTTCTAGTGCATTGATGTCGCGTTGCAATATCTCAATGTCCTTACTGCGCTTGTGAAGTTCGCCACGAGCCTCTCCAACCTTCTGGTTCTTGTCCGCAAGCTCTAATTTCAGTTCCTCAAGAGTATCTCTCAAAGCTTCAAGTTCGTCATGATCCTGGCGCATTGTCTCTTCGATTTCCGTTTTATCCCTGGTATACGTTTTCATGTCCCGTTTCAATCGCCGCATATGATCATGCATGCGTTTAATACGTGTCTCCGTATCACTGTGGCGCGTTACTTCCCACTGTAAACGACTCTCCAGCCTCTGCCTTTGAACCTCAAACTGGTTGCGCTTCTCCGATATTTCCTGGTCCAGTTTGCCTTGTGATGCTTCATATGCTCGAATATCACTGTATCCTAGTCTTTCACAGAATGTTTTGAAAACTTGGTCTTCGATGCTTGCAATGGCATTTCTGAATGCCTGAACAGTCTCCCTTGTGCGATCTAGCTGCGAAGCTTGCTCCTCATACTTTGGCTGCAGTTCTTTCAAGCTTCTCTTTTGGTTGTCAAGCTCTCGCTTTTTGCTTGCCATGTTTTTATTGAAGGCTGTCAGCTCCTCTTTAATAGCTTTCAAGTGTCGTTCAAGCCCTGCAAGTTCGATCTGAAGAGATTCTTCCTGTATACCTCGTCGATCGACCTTGGGTAACCGATCGATTTCATCTTTCAACTTTGCTGCCATGCGTTGCAGATTCTGAACATCTGCTTCTTCGAATCGTCGTTTTCCGCCTTTGGATTCAGGCCCACGGCCGCCTGTCATCAAACCAGCTTTATGTATAATGTAACCCTCCAGCGTCACAGCCTTGACTGGTATTTTCCTTTCATAGCAAATGTGCTTGGCAATTTCAAGGTTGTCGCATACCACAGAGCTACCACAAGCATATGACATAGCACGCTCTACTGTTGCTTCAAAATTAATAGTGTCAATTGTAAGCCTGGCCCCAGAAAAGCCTTTGATAGCAGTGTTGACAGCGTTAACCTTGATGTTGTCCAGGGGTATGAAGGTCATTGGAGAAAAACGTTGTTCCTTTAGATACTGTACGCATTCAACGCCAGTCTTTTCCGTATCTACCACAACGGAGTCGAAATCTCTTCCTAAAGCGACAATGACAGCTTCATCATACTTCTTCTGTTTTGGAGTACAGAGGTCTCCTATACGACCACGAACACCTGGGAAAATGCGCTTTAGGGCGGTGACCATTTCCTTCATCCGTGTCTCTCGATCATTTTGCCGTCGGCCATCGTCAGCTTCCCTCAATTTTCTGGCGACATCTTCGAGTTTCTCCTCAAGCTCGGTTCTCTTCTGACTTGTTCGCACTCGCTCCGACTGCAACTGGTTGAATTCCTGCTTTTTTATGCTTATATCGCCAGTTATTTCTTTAGCGGCAGACTCAGCAGAGCCATGTCTCTCAGAGATGCTGACCAGCTCGGCATCCATCTTCTCGATCGCGGCTGTGATGCTGTCAACCTTCCCCTTCAGTGTGTTAACAGTGACCTCATCGGCTTTTCTCTGCCGCTCGAGGTTTTCAAGTTTAGCCTGATTGGTACCAGAGCGCGACATGACTTCAGCACGTAATAAGTTATACTCCCTTCGGTCCGTATTACTGATATCCCGTCCTTGTTTTTTCATTTGCTCCTTGATTTCCTTTTCGAAAATATCTTGTGCCTTTTGAACACTTTGGATATCCTTTTGCACCTTCTGAACAGTATCAGCTTGTTCATCAAGTTCTTTGCTGACTTTCTGGCTCTGGTTTTGTAACTTTTCGATCTGCTGAGAAGACTCGTGAATTTTCTCATCAAACGGAACTAGCGCGTTTTCCTTGTCCTCCATGCTTCTCTCCTTGAGTTTGATGTCCTTATCTAGCCTGGCAACGCGCCTGCTCATTTGGGTCTGGTCTTTTCGAGCAACTTCAAGACGGTGATCAAATGTCTCCACATTCCGCCGCAGTTCCTTCAACTCCTCTTGATGGTCTTGAATCGCGGCGCTGGATTCATCCATAGCCTTTTGAAAATGATAAAGCTTCCAGAGGCAATTGGTAACGACGGCGGCATCTCGTTCTTCGGTTTTTTTTTGAAAATTATCGGCCTCCTTCTTTTGTTCTCGATACTGTTTTATTTCGGAATTAATGCCTCGACGCCGATGGAGTTGAAAATTTTGATTCTCGACAGCCTGCTCCGCTTCGACCTGCAGTTTTTCGTACTCAATTTTGTACTCTAAACTTCCGGATATTTGTTCAATGAGACGAGTAAGGTCTTGTGGAGATTGTGATGCAATGGCTTCAACATCGCCTTGGAAGACAAGAAAGTTTCTGGCTTTTATAAGAATATTTTCTGTCTCTAGCGCTTCGTTGTACTGTTGAGCTGTGACAACTCGGTCATTAATACGGTATTCGCTAGCTCCCTGACTGGTGATGGATCTTTTCCATTTTTGCTCCTCGCCGGCATCATCTTCGTACACTGCCATAACCCAAGCAGTCTTCGGGTCGCTCCGGGAAGCTTTATCATCGGCTGCTGTGTCCCCGTTGGCATCTCCATTCGCTTCTGCGGAACCATCATCATTGATTTTCGATGTCTTCAGCACTCGCCCGCGATATACAAGATCTTTGAGATGAGTAGAGCGTAGGTGCGAGGACTTGATGCCGAGAACAAAGGATATGGCATCCATACTGCGCAATTAGTAAAGTTTTGATTCAGCATCACATCCATCAGAGCTGGGCAGTGGCAACAGACCAAATACTTACGAGTTCGACTTGCCGGATCCATTGGGCCCTATAATAGATGTGAAATAGGAGTCGCCAAACAGAAGAGTATGATGGCCCTTGTAGGACTTGAAATCTAAGTTATTGGTTAGCAAACATAACACAGATGACCTAGGCAGAACGGCATAACAAGGATGACATACTGTGCAACTCGAGGCGAATGAGTTTACCCATGATGGCTGGTGTTTCTCAGAGGAAACAGAATTGTTTTCAACACGGCCTGTGACGAATCCGGGAGCTTTGAAAGTTGATTGGAATGAGCGACACGATTATGCAGGCGTCGCTAAACGAACCCGACAAGGACCAATATTCTGCCGTCAATAGCTGCACCAAGCTGGATCAGTGAATATGTTGCATATAGTTGATGCGCTCAATACAGGGCCTGGAGTCGCCACCATTCATGGTAAACGCATATGATAATGCGTTGGATGCAGATTAACACTCAGCGTCAATCAGGTAACTCGACGCGTCTCGCGAATACACTAGTGAAGTAAGGCGTTGATCCAGTTTTGGGGGTGGGGTGACTGGCTATCCCACCATTATCAGTCGTGGAAGTCACGTGCTTATATGTCTCTGAAACAGTGTTCTGTCTAATAAATAATTCCTGATTAGGCTAGTAGACTATTGACTTAGTAAGTACTAACTATAATATTTATGCTATTAAGAGATTATCACAGGATACCGTTATTCGGCATTGGGTAAATCCAGTATAACCAAAGACAACATTCCCTGTCTAAAACCAACCTATAAAGACAGGAGTAATCAAAGCAATATCTAAAGCATATTAAGTATTATAAGGGGAGCACAGCTAAATATCCTATAAATTTTCTCTTGATAACTATTAAACATAAATATATTATCTTTGAAAAGAAGAAATAAAGGTACTTAATATTATAATACCTAATTATAATTATACTATAATAATAATTATTAAATTTAAATCTAATGTTTATTTAAATAAAATTATTTAAATATTATTTATTAAAAAATATATAATTATAATTAAATATTAAAAGATTAAAAACAGTTTTTATTAAAAATTGAATTATAAAATAACATTTTATAAATAATTATAAAGTATTAATAATCTTTATTAAAGTTATAATTCTATTACAAGTGCTTTATAATTAATGACTAAGATATTACTATAATCCAACTATTACTACAAACTATATATGCCTACTAGGCACTAACTGCCAGGGTACCTCTAATATCAACTTGTTTATCGTTTAAGAGAGGAGGTACCTGCCTCCCTACCTAGCAGGTAGGAGATATTAGGTACCTAGTTGTATGTCAAGGTATATCTGATGAGCCGCTTCTGGTGTCAGGTGGCCAACCACAAGGGGCAAGAAGTTTAATCAACCGCACAACCCACCTGCTTCAATTCCCATATGCTAAGCATCAGGTGGTGAACGCCTTCCCAGAGGCATCAAGTGAATAAAACAATCACATGGAATGGATGCGGAGCTAATGTTACCTACCTATGTCAAGCCACCAGGCTCTCAGCCCCCTCTGCTGTCAGCCGCCTTCTATATTTAAATTCATTAAACAAATAATTAAACGAGGTATATTATATTATAAAATTTTAAATAAACTCAACTTTAAATAGTATAAACTATAAAAAGAATACTAATAAAATCATGGATAAATTTTTAATAAGTTTTAATCAAAATACTGATAATTTAAATATTTTACATCTTTCAAACGTTATAAACCCTTATAAATGCACACATACCTACCTAATAGCATTGCTCTCTTGGTACGTCAGCCAGCTTGGACCTCAAGTACCCAGACCGAGCACACCACCCTACCTGTAATTCCGACTGGGATCCACGAATATTATATTTTGCCGACCCTCTACTGTACATCAACTAACATCTTCCTGCCCCACCTTCTTGATCTTCCCTTCACCTATATTGCCTCTCAAGACTTTGTTCGTGGCTGTCATATCCAGCCGCTTCCGTTTTCTTCGCATCAGCTCTCGCTAGCTTTTTATCGAGTACGACGATCTGGCAGGTTTCGTGACTTCAGTTTAATCCATCGTAGGTGCTGTACAATAAATGAACGCAGGTCATATACAGCCGTGAAGTACTCCACAGGTATGTCCATTCACACAGTTCATCGTCACGATCACACGTACTTACTGAGCTGAGCACTTCCATCTCTAGACCTGGGGTCTGTATTCTGAGCTCTGAGTAGGCCCTGAACGTGCCAAGAGCCTATCACGGATTCCGTTCAAGGGGACCAGGCCAAGGTTGAAATGACGTCCGAGAATGAACCATTTGCTGCTTCAAGAGCTGAACAGCCATCGCCCCTAGAGGTCACTGGTCTAGATACTCCAACATTCAGCGCTACCACACCAAAGAGTCCCAGACTATCACGAAACCCGTCCTTCTCTGGGAGTAGTGGCTACCATGATGACTGGGACTCACTACCGCCTCTGGATCGTCTAACTGTTCTCGATCTTCTTGACAATCTTGCCCTGCCGCAGCAGCTCGAGAAACTTCAGAAGGGAATTTCGGCTCAGACTGACAAGGTACGCCGATCCCGAGATGCCCTCAAATCCAAGACTCAGCTCGCTCGTGACCTTATGGTGGAAGAATGGAGGCGACGCGCCCCTTCGGCTGAGGAGCAACTCGACCGGTACAAAAAGCGCATGCGCCATCGTGTGGACAAGCTAGGCAGTCGCTGGAATGACACCAAGGCCATCAGTCTTCGAGAAAAGATAGCATTCATTTTCGGCGTTATGAACATCTTTATAAGCGGATACTTGATTGGAGGATATCCCCAATACTTCCATATCTGGTACACCGCGCAGTTGGTTTATTTTATGCCAATCCGCATATTCACATACCACCGTCGCGGATATCACTATTTCCTGGCTGACCTCTGCTACTTCGTCAACTTTCTCCTAGGAATTAGTATTTGGATCTTCCCCAACTCCAAGCGGCTTTTCACTGCTGCTTATTGCTTGGCATATGGCAACAACGCTGTGGCGATTATTATGTGGCGTAACTCTCTCGTATTTCACAGCCTTGACAAGGTCACGTCTCTTTTCATCCATATCATGCCTTGCGCAACGCTTCATTGTATTGTACACCTTGTCGACCCAGATCTACAAAAGCAGCGATTTCCTGCCATTTGGGCTGTTAGGAACTCCGCCCCTGGATCCCCCACGGCTTATGCCAACATCTTGTCCATGCTGGCTTGGAGTTCAATACCTTACGCTATCTGGCAGTTGAGTTACTACTTTTTTATTACCGTCCGTCGTGCCGAAAAAATCGCTGCAGGGCGCCCAACATCATTCACATGGATGCGCCAATCATATTCCAAGACCTGGATTGGGAGATTGGTTCTATCTCTCCCTGACGGTCTACAGGAAGCATCTTTCATGATGATACAGTACTCATATGCAGTGCTCACCATGCTTCCGTGTCCTCTCTGGTTTCTTAGCCGCCATGCCTCCACAATATTTCTGCTCTCTGTCTTCTCTTGGAGTATTTACAACGGCTCAACGTTCTACATTGATGTCTTTGGCAAGCGTTTCCAGAAGGAATTGGAAGCAATGAAGGCAGACGTTCTAAAATGGCAAAACACGGCTGAGTTGATGGTCCAGTCACCCCAAATGGCTCCCCTTTCCGATGTAACTTCTGCGCTTGGTGAAGCTCTACCGGAAGAGCCAAAAGGTTATCCAAAAGATATGCAGTTTAACAAACTAGGTGCAAGCGCAATCCGCAGGATTAGCTTAGACCAAATTCCCCTTCTCGACGAGAGACCTGCGGCGATAGCGACGGGTGTGGATGAAGGAGTCAGGGACGACACAAAAGACAGAAGAGCCTGGGGAACATCTTAAACAGACTACGGTGCCAAGTCAAAAGGAAAGCAACAGGTTGTTTACAGCAACAGCATCCTGTAGGGGAGAAATGCAGTACGACAGATACGAAGCTCAGCGTTTGGTTTTTATATGCTTTGTTGGGTTTGCGAACCCACCTGTTTTTCTATTTGTGCTACGGAGCGTTACTCGGTTGATGACGACGTAATACGGGCCCTGTTTCATGGGTTGGGAAGTAGTTTGAAGTAGATGGTTTTATAGCGTCACGTCTCATGCTTACTAGAATTGTTGCCCTTTAGTTGGGTTCATTTCGGCGATTGTTGGATTTGCACTGGCAGTCTAGCGACCATCTAGCAAGCCCATATGTATCTTGCACGCCTAGATCTTGGTCCCTCACTTTATAAATAATGACATCACGGTCAACTCATTTCAACATATGTGATAGCAAAACTGTGTGTTTGCTTGGATTCATATCCATTAGCCCCGCTATGCTGACAATAAAACGAAAAAAGTCATCGCTGTTGAGACGCTGTCCATCCATCCAATACACTGCCCCAACTTACTCCAAAACGCCATCATGTCCTTAAACCTCGTATCAGTGTTCTCCGCAGACCAAAAATTTAAGCCACTATCCTCCCATTGTCAGATGAAAGATATTACAAATGCGTGAGGGGCAGGGCTTTGGTTGAGGCAAGTCGAGAACCCAGAGAGTTGATCGACTTGCTAGAGGGAAATCAAGCTAGCGAATAACTCCCCAATCAGCTAGTTTTCCACCCCCACACTCTCCTTCTTCCCGGGTGCCTGGTCGACGGCCAAAGACAGACCAGAATCGTAATGTCTCATCCCCAGCACCTGTCACAACAACCCGGCCATCTGGACTCATTGCTAGATAAAGGACGCGATATGTGTGCCCTGTTAAGCTAGCTACTTGTGTCATAGATGGATATTTCCAAACCACAATCTGGTTCTGGCTATACCCATGTGTCGATATTATTTCGTTTGAATTTTTGGACCATGCCAGGTTGCAAACCTGGCTGCCTGTATCAATTTCGTTAATAACTGTTCCCTTGACAGTATCGTGAAAGATAATCCGTCGATCAGCGGTACCACCCCCTGACGCCAGCAAGCCACGTTGGTGGGGTGACCATGAAATGGCCTTGACGGCGGCAGTATGGTCAGAGAACTTCCATAATGGGGTTTCCGATAGTTTGTCCCAGACCATCAGCTTGTTGTCGTTGCCACCACTGGCCAACTGTCCGTCCTCACAATTCCATTTCAGCCCACAAACCTCCTGCTTGTGGCCGACAAGTTTTCTGAGCCACTGATCAGGTGCCCGAACGTCTCGATGGTAAATTAGTCGATCCCGTGATCCAGATGTAAGTATGTGTGTGTTCCAAGCAAGTGAGCCCACTCGGGCGGTGTGGCCTGTCATAGTTCTTAGTCTTCGAGCCTTCTCAGCGTCCCAAATCTGAACAAGACCTTTGCCTGTACCGATCGCGAGGTGTGTCCCCTTCTGAATCCAAGACACACTCGTTACGGTGTCATCCTCGAGTGTACAAAGCTTGTTGACCTTGCTTGTCTGAGCATTCCACATGTAGACACTAGATCCGAGTCCAACCCCAAGAACGTTGGCGCTACCCCAATCAACTAAGTTCAGATAAAAATCATCGGCTAGCTCAGGCGCATCAAGCACTTTATACGGGACCTTGCTAACTGCCCGTGGCTGACGTCGTGGACTTAAGAGCAGTTGTTGACTTCCCAACCGGACTGGGGAAAGGCTATAAATCTCGGCTCTGGTATCCAGGTTCAGGCCGTGGCGGCTTTGTGGTGTCTTTGATGGGGTCGGATGCCCAGCAACATGGCTATGATGGCGTGGGGAAAGATACGTGAAAAGGTTCTTGTGGGGTGTAGAGGGTGTGAGAGAGGGCGGGACTGGTGAGGCAGAACCATTGTTTGGTGGTGTATGCGATCGAGTGCCGTCATTGGTACTAATGTGTGACGATGGTGGTAAAACTTTCTCTGGCGATAGGGCAGGGGTTGTCGTTTGCGGTACGGATCCCTCGAAGAGCTCCGCACGAAGTAAAGTAGAGAAAGTACGGTTTGCCTCCTCAGCTGGCTAAAGTCAGTACGGAGATGCAGTAGCTAGGACTAATGGAAGTGGCTGACTCTTCTGAAAATGAAGCTCGCCATGAGGCGTCCTTTTCTTCTGCCTCGAAGGTGTGGCAGGGGACCCATCTTCATGGAGGAGGCTGAAGCTGGCTTGTAAATCCTGGCCAGAACGAGTCGGGATGAAGCTAGATTTTGTTAGCTTGCTGAGTTGGATATTGTAAGCTTTCTGAGAGTTAAGGCTATTTACCGATCACCGTTGATACGCTGTCGTTTACGGTGAGGACTTGCTGTAGGCGTGCTTTGGGTCCATTCTTGGGGGTTAGCAGGAGGGCGAGGGCCTTCAGGGTCTACCCGTAGTGCACTTGGGCCAGCGACGCCTTGTGACTTTGATTTGGCGTAACCCCCAGACAACTTTCCCGACTGGCCTGATCCGGTCATCGTATGTCCTAAGCGCAGTTCCTAAGATGTCAACGTCAAAATACAGCCACCCTGGTGGTGTATCCTCGTGAATTGACCGGTTTCTTGGATTTCCTGGCTATTTTGCTTCTGCCGCATTAAGGAAACCAAGTCAGCCAAAATGCAAGGCTGGTAAGTCGATTTCGGACCGTAGTTCGTTGCCAGCTCCAGGTGGGGTGAGGCGTTTGTCTTGTCTTGGTGATGATATGTCTGATAGTTGAGGTGGCAGAGTTTCAAATTATCACTAGTGATGACGACGAGATTTGATAGAATGAAGGGGAGTTGTGATGGATGGGATTCAAGGTTTGAGGGCTTGGAGGTGTGGGTGAGTTTTCATCGATAATCGAGTTTATTCCGTCGACAGGGGCTTGGACAGAGTTTCAACAAGACGGTCGATGCCCAGCGGAAGTTGTTTAAACAATGAACTAGCGTGCTTGGATGGCCATTCGGTCTGGTGTGGTTTTCGCAAACCTGGTTTGTGGTGTTGCTACCACTGTCGGGGCGTATGTGAGTTCGCAAAAGGTAAGATGATTCCTAGGTATCCAGCTACTGTATGCTTCCTCTGTCTAGGCATACACCTCACGTGACCCGACACGGCCGCCCAAACCTTGTGGTCGAATTGTTTCAACAGTTTGGGCTTCGTTTGAGCACAAGCTACGATAAGCACTTTCTTTTCTTCGATAATCTCATCTTTATTTTCATAAGTAAATATCGGAACGGTTGCGCAAGAGCATACAGTCATCACAAACTCCTACAGACAGCACATTGTGACGTGTACTCTTATTTGTCCAAAGTGGTAATGCTGGGGTTTTGATACCTGAGGAAATTCAACTTGTCGGATATTCCGGTAGACGCGACTTCTCAGAACGGAGAAGCGCGCCTAGACGGAGGACACAAACAATACCTAGCTAGATAGGATCAATTGACCCTCAGTTAACGCACATAAATACGCCCGACAACATGGCCTGGGTGTGTTGATGATGCGACCAGTCTGCGCAAGTGTGTGCAAGAGAATGATTGGCGTCCAAGGACATGTGGTGGGCCTAATGTCCTTGTGCATGTACCCCGCATGTGACGGTTTTAACAACAACAAACATTTAATTACGGGGACCCGTGTGCATTCTTCGCGTCTATAAGCAATAACAATGCATGAGAGCCAGTTATGGATTTAGCTTAAATGTGTTCCATCTAAGGTGTACTTTCGTGTTGTTATTCTGCCAGCGGATAAACATTCCAATACGATTCTGGCTCCGATGATTAATTCATCGACGCCGACGTAATAGAAAAAGTACATTGCGCGAAATGCCATGTACTTTCCAGCATTCATACCGGCGCGTACGACGTGTTATGCGAATGAAATGGTTGGCTGTCATGTATCGTCGCCACCCACAAGCGCGGCTAAGGAGGTCACCAGCAACCAACCATCATCATCCTCAATCAACAATTGATACCCCGCGTCCAGCACGTGCTGAATGGTTCGGACGCGGAACGCCCCTTTTCGTGCCTCTTTCGCGTCTCCAGCAACCAATGATTTATTGTCAGACAATGAAACTGGCCACAATATTGCTTTCAAGGTACAGTACATCGTAGTGAATACCGAACCAATGGACATTTTGGGTATAAAGTCGGTACTTTTACAATATATATTAATAATAATAAAAAGGCTAATATAAGCTTAAAATAACCACTTTAAAATTAATTTGTATATTATTTAATATTATTTGATAAATTTATTTAAAAGATTATAATTATTTATATTGATATTGATTTATTTAATTTTAATATTTATTAAGATTTAAAACTTTTAATAAAATATTAAATACTATTATATAAATAAAAGGATATT
>JAZDSH010000161.1:0-12347 GCA_036873115.1 Pseudodiploospora longispora
AACCCTAACCCTAACCCTAACCCTAACCCTAACCCTAACCCTAACCCTAACCCTAACCCTAACCCTAACCCTAACCCTAACCCTAACCCTAACCCTAACCCTAACCCTAACCCTAACCCAAGGTTTAAGCCAACCAAACAAGTGGTCAGCTGATGCAATAAATATATTCACATCAACAGAGTCACAACCTAGTTTACAGCAGCTTATAAATTATACTTTCTTAAAGCTAAGAAATAAAGAATCTTTAAAATAACTGGTTACTTATATATTAATAGCAGCAGAATATAAAAGACCTACCCAATATATTTAAATTTTTATATATATCTTTTAATTTAAATTTAAATATATATTAATACTATTTATAGTTATCTATTATAATTGAAATTAAATAAGAGGCTTTTCTAGTTATTTAAAGAGTATATATATTATAATATAATTTTAGCGATCGCTATAGTATCTAAGATTATATCCTCTAGTTTTGATAGGCCCCTGATAATTCCAAGGAAATATCACTGTGATACGAGCAGCTAAACAATGCCCTCCATCTCATAACCTTTACTTAAAAGCATCTTGCACAAGTAATACATTATTATAGCAGTCAGTATGACGTATAGAATTACAGAAACAAAGTTTTGTCATTATGTAGTGAGGGTACTGCGAATACTCATCGCTACAGGTATAATGCAGCCATACTATTCTTATAAATATCTAGAATCACGGATAATATCCACAAGTGGATGTCGAGGATGGCAGTCCTTTAGTAAACTATTTCATAGGAAACTAACTATAGTACCTTACCTAGCTAAGAGGAACCAGGATAATCAAAGAAACCAGATGAAACCTTTGGTTAATCTCATATATGCAAGATACTGTAAAGTGCCGCGTGCAGCTCTTGTAAGGCGTCGTCCATCCTTCGAGGCAACGATCAGCCACTAGTATACGCATTTCCACCTAAAATCTATCATATACCGCGCAGCCCTCTAAGTTTAGGTATCAGAATACAATCATACATTATATAGAGTGCAAGTGAAACCACAAGCCATACGCCAACCACTATGACTGTGAGAATCGCCATAATAAACCACTGTCCTTTCTGCATAGTATAAACATTACCTAATCCTAGCACTAAGTGCACAAGTGTAGGGCTTCACATATATCAAATCAGCATCGAGAGAGAGAAACATGCAATATAGGGGTAGGCCGAGGCAGCGTACCTGATTATATACCGACTAATCCAAACGTAGTTGTGGTGCCACCTATACCAGAGCCAGCAGAGGCCCAACGTTGCCCCCAGGCAAGCAAACGAGGCAATGTAAATCAAGGGAACGTTGCGCACAGCATGCACGATAGACTTACCGACCGGCCCAGCGCCGTCCAGGGTGTTTGAACGCTGCACGGAGGCGTAGGTGGAAGGCGAGACAAGGAAGCCGGCCAGCAGGAGCCAAAAGAAGAAGCTAGCAAGGACAAAAAAGTATGGTGATATTTTGTTATCAATTTCTAGAATCATTTCCTCATACTTTGACAAGTATTGATGAGTGTACTCTCGGGGGGTTATTTGCTCTGGGCCTCTGCCTGTGGTGGTGTTGCGGACGTCAAGCAAGTTGGTTAACCTGGCTGCCATGGCTTGAGTGAGCATAGGTGTGCGGCGCGCAGCATGCAACATGCAGTGAGTGTAGGGGAGACGTACCACCCTCTGAGTTCTATTTGTTGTTGGTGTTCGTTAGACACTTCGCAAACCTGGAGTCCATGTCTTGACATGCACCAGAAATTTACAAACGCTTCACAACATTGATTTAGCTCTACCATTCCAGCCCAAGTGATAGTCTTGGTTGAGCAAATTATGGACAGATTTAGCCTGTCCCTAACTGCTACAGTAGAGGCCGAAAAGAATGTCGCCAATGTTGAATGTAGAAAGATTCTCCGCACGGGCCATTCATGTGGCGCATTGTGGCTGACATTGTGCGCAGCTATGAGCAGGTTGTACCCTTAGGAGGTGGCCTGTATCAGCGGCCGGAACTGGACTTTCGATTAACATCCCTCTTAGGGTGGGGAGCCACCCCTTGTAGCGAGCCAAAATGCAGGTACTTTGCCTTCAACCCAGTTTCCACTTCGTGCATATATATGTATCTGCCTGAATTCACCTGAACTCTATACTCCAGTCATAGCTAAGCCCTTTCATCATTCCTTAGTTAAAAATTATGCGGCTATCAAAGCAAAACTGCCCAACTTATAGCTTGTCTTCTTTGATCTCTATTCTCGGACACCCTGCTAAAACTTGACCACCGAGGTCCTGTCGTACCTGATCATTGAAAAAGTATAGGCTATGCATCTTATATCTGTACTTTTATAATAAAAACTTAATAGGAGTTTCATAGCTGCTATATAAAGGCATTTCGCATATTATCGCTATGCCAATCTGTACCTCAAAATCAGGGCAACAACCAATTCGGCTAGCGCTAAAGAAGGGGCCCGGGTGCTATATTGTCTGAATACCGAACCCTTCCAACGCGTACTATCCTCATTCTTATGTAAAGTACTCTTATATAGGACAGGCCAAAAATACAGGGCAATCAAGGATTACAGAACCTGCAATATCCTCCTGAAAACTCCCACACCTATATCAAGATTCTACTTACAACATTAGCTTACATCCATGGTCTAATTTCCGGATAGCATTGTAGTCATCTCATTATGACCAGCCAATCTATCCAAGATAATACTATTAGTATCCGCAATACCGGTTTCTGCTACCCACCGAGCTAATGTTGCAGCATTGTTCAGATATGCCGGATGCTCTACACCGAGCCTGGTCTCCTGTCCCTGGACGCATCGTCTCATCAGCTGTGTGGCTTCCATTGGTCGCTCTTGGCTCCAGTAGGTGTAGGCGAGGTTTCCCATAGTGGTAAGAGTATCGGGATGGCTCGCACCAAGCTTCGTCGTTCGAGTCTCCATCACTTGCACAAACAGCTTCTCCGCCTCTTCCCACCGGCCCTGGTTCCAAAGCGTCGACGCCAGGTTGGCTATGTTGGTGAGCGTCGAAGGATGATCCGCCCCAAGCTTCGTCCGAGACGTCTCCATCACTTGCACAAACAGCTTCTCCGCCTCTTCCCACCGGCCCTGGTTCCTGTACGTCGACGCTAGGTTGGCCATGCTGGTGAGTGTCGAAGGATGATCCGCCCCAAGCTTTGTCGTTCGAGTCTCCATCACTTGCACAAACAGCTTCTCCGCCTCTTCCCACCGGCCCTGGTTCCTGTACGTCGACGCCAGGTTGGCCATGTTGGTGAGCGTGTCCGGATGATCCGCCCCAAGCTTCGTCCGAGATGTCTCCATCACTTGCACCTCTAGCTTCTCTGCCTCTTCCCACCGGCCCTGGTTCCTGTACGTCGACGCCAGGTTGGCTATGCTGATGAGCGTGTCCGGATGATCCGCCCCAAGCTTCGTCCGAGACATCTCCATCACTTGCACCTCTAGCTTCTCTGCCTCTTCCCACCGGCCCTGGTTCCTGTACGTCGACGCCAGGTTGGCTATGCTGATGAGCGTGTCCGGATGATCCGCCCCAAGCTTCGTCGTTCGAGTCTCCATCACTTGCACAAACAGCTTCTCCGCTCTATCCCATTCACCATTTAGCTTCTGTGCTGATGCCACCATACTCAAAGCGCATAAAACCTCTTCGTCATCTACATTAAATATCTTCTTTCTTGCCTTCATAGCCAAAACTGATAGCCTCTTTGCCTCTGTCCTGTTACCTATTCGTAAGCAGTACCAGGCTGCCCGATATAGCACAGTGGCCCAGTCTCGTAGCGGATCCTGTGCTTCTGGCATCCCCGCTGCTGTCCATTGCGCATGCGGGAAAAGCGCTTGGCATAGACCCCAGTTCTCGTACTCTCCTGTCGGCATCTCCTTACGGAGTTTCGTAAGGAACCGATATCGCCACTCGTCCTTTTGTTTGTGCAGCTCAAGCCATTCCAGCGTCGCTAGCTGTACTAGCCTATGCATCTCAAAGGTACGCCCGTCCTCATTCGCAGTAATAAACGAATAGCTTCGTAGTAGTAGAATATCGTCCTCAAATCCATCTAGCTCACTCGTGTCTGATTGTACCTCTGTAGAACTATCATCGCTCCATTCATTCTGGGAACCTCCATCTTCGCCTTCCTCTGTGCCAGTGACATGTGCTTCTTGTGAACTAAGCCGGTCCGTTGTATTCTGTTCTCGCAGTAGAATCTCGGGAATACCTTGTCGATCGCAAAAGCTCATAAGGGATAGCAAATCCGCCGCTGACGGTCTATCCTGCCGGATGTAGTCGAACGATATCTGCCATGTAATCAAAATGGAATTCTTCGCGCCAGCATCTCGACGAAGCTTCCCCCCTTCGTAGCTGAGGAGACAGGCCTTTTTCCGATCGCTTGTTTGATACTCATCAAGATATTGCTGCACGGAACATCGTGGCGATCTCTGTGAGATATAGGCTGCTGCCTGGACGATGGCTAGTGGCATATACTCGAGCGAGGCGACTAGCATAGGAACGAGCTCAGCCCCGCCGTAAGCTTCAGGTCGACATAGCTTCCTCTTGAACAGTGTTGCTGCGTCCTCGATATTCATCGGCTCGACCACGACAGTACTTGCTTCTTCGACTAGCTCTAACGCCGCGCTCCTACTTCGTGATGTGATAAGGACCGATCCATGCTGGCAGTGCGGGATGTACGACACGAGCGGCCGCAATTCGGTGTTCTCAGCCGTAGCTGCCTGCGCTTCACTTCCGCCACTCAGCGACGTCAGGAAACCAGCGTCGTCCAGGTTATCCAGTATCAGCACCCACGATCCTTTCGTCTTATCTTGTAGCCAGTCGTGCACGAGCTGGAATATGTTAGCCTCTGGGTTCCGCCGCCGAAAGATCTTAGCACAGTTGGCAATGTCTCGGAAGCTTTGCTCGAAGCGCGCAGCGTTACTTGCGTGGACCCAGAAGACCCATGTATGTGGAGAGTGTTCTCGGACTCGGTAAGCATACTCAATCGTGAGTTGCGATTTTCTTTGGCCGTCAGCATTCGTCGCTCATTTTTCTAGAACGTACCGTACCCAACACCGCCGAGTCCGATCAGTGCAGTCCGAGATCCCGGCTGGCTGCACATTTGATCAATCTGATCAAGAAGCGAGTCCTCGTCGCCATCGTCTAGAGTTCTTCGGTCGACGAAATCTTTATCTCGGTTAAAAGGGACGACGATCGATGGAGCAGGTGGGGTTTCCAGGCGTTCTTGAAGGTTGAGCGTGTGTGAGCTTATGGGTCCGGGCTTGTCGGGTTTAAGATAAGCGTACCTGGTGGAGCATGGTGGTGAACAGAGCCATGAATGATCCCGGCTTGGAAACCCGAATTAGCTTCAGCGAATGAGATGGTTGTCGACATGGTAGCGCGATGCTTAGACGAGTGGACTATAACAGACACGTGAAGTCCCTAAATTATAATATAATCGAGGATATCTGATGGAAAGCAGCTTGCAAGCCGAGACAGCTGAGCTTCCTCATGACGAGGCTCGGATTTGAGTGTTGCCGATTCCGAACATTGTGTCCCGCGCTGGTTGCCAGCCTCCTTGGATGTGTGAGGAGGCTGTACACCCTGCAAGCATACGCTACATCAGAAATCGTCGTCATCAGGTCTTTCCCGCTCTCATCCTTCTACGACCTATTAATCATAGCTGAGGACCGTACGGTATGATGACCTCCTATCTCAAGCCGAAAAGCCGTGAAGACTTCCTTATTGCAATCATTTGCGCGTTACCACATGAAGCTGACGCTGCTATATTGCTCTTCGATGAGTTCTGGGATGAGGATGGGGATACCTTTGGCCGTGCTAAAGGCGACATGAATGCGTATGTGACGGGACGTGTTGGCCTCTACAATGTCGTTCTTGCCACTCTTTCTGCTATGGGAACAACAAGTGCAGCGGCTGCAGCTGCTAGCCTACGCTGTAGCTACTCCAGTCTCAAGCTCGTATTGCTTGTTGGTATCTGTGGAGGCGTACCAAACGTCGGTGGTTACGATGCCTTCCTAGGCGATGTTGTGATCAGCAGAACCATTATCCAGTATGACTACGGCCGCCAATATCCCGGACAATTTGTGGTCAAGAAAACGGTGGACGACAGTCTTGGTAGGGCAAACAAGGACATTAGAAACCTTCTCAACAGCTTTGAGACAGAGCTTGGCCGCAAACGGTTGCGGGCAAAGACCACAGTCTACCTGAAGAGCCTGCAGGCGGAAGCGACTCGTGAACAACGAAGGGCGAACTATGGTTATCCTGGCCTAGCCGAAGACAGGCTTTACTTGCCGCAGTACCAGCATTCACATCAGGACTCCTGCAGTATATGTTCTGGTGGACTGGTGTGCGACTCGGCTATCAAAGCATCCTGTGCGGAGATAGGCTGTGGGGATGCTAATCTGGCACGAAGGCAGCGCGCACCTACTGATGGTGACTTTTGCCCAGATATCTTCATTGGGTGTCTGGGATCGGGTAATGCAGTTATGAAGTCAGCCAAAGATCGTGATCGCATCGCTGCAGAATATGGCATTATTGCCTTTGAGATGGAAGGAGCGGGGCTTTGGGATGAGGTTCCGTGTATTGTTGTGAAAGGGATCTGCGACTACTCGGACAGCCATAAGAACAAGAGGTGGCAGGACTTTGCAGCCGCCACAGCAGCTTCAGTTGCAAAAGCACTTCTAGAACGATATATACGCGTGGACGGCAGTGAGGTTTCAAAAATGTCGGAGAGGCAGGTGGACGAGGAGCTGGTTGAATCGGGCCGGATCGCCCCGACGGAGCCTGCCTTGCTGGACCAGAAGCAGCCTGCCAACGTACAATTCGGCGGGCAAAACTCGGGTTTCCAGGCTGGAGTGATCAATGGTCCTGTCAGCGGGTTGACATTTAGAAACCAGTGAACCCGCTGGATCCCCGCAACCATAGCCTAACGGTATATACGCTAGGAAAAGGATACTGTCTCGATGTATTAATCATAGCTAACCAAAAGCAATATCTTTATTATAACAAAGCATGACACATCAGAAGTGTTACTAATCCTGTATCGATTTATTTATTGTATACATCTAAATTATTGCTATTCACTAGTAATAGTATAAAGGCACAAGAACCTGAAGATACTAGCAAACCAAGCCATTTCTATGCAATATCAATAACCAGTTATAAACATCGATAGTTAATAAAATCAGTAATGATAGGTAGAGAGTCCATCCAGCAAGAGCCCTTAATCCGGGCGTAATATACAGTAATGCGATGTCTGAATTTGTTTATGAATACTGCTGCGTGAGACCGAGGTATGCATGACCATCAAAGCATTGCATCGGGGCTTGCCATATTAGCTATAATTAGGTATAAAAAAACAGGGCTCCTTACTTCTTGTATTCAAGTTCACTGGCCATTCATTTGCGGTCCAGGGAGTGTAAATATTGGGAATGAGGTTGAATGTATTGTCCCGACCGAAGCCATTGAATTCAGCTATACAGGCGGCAAATCTGTAGTCTATTATGTGAGATGTGAGAGGAGTGATACTGTATGAAAAATATGAGGTTAAGTGGAATACTATCTACCTTATTTATGTTATCGCTATCTTTGGCAATTATTTGTTTGTTATTAGCCAAGTTTGCATATGGTAAATAAGCGAGTGCAAACATTAAGACGAAATGCATCACCCTATGTGTATGTTGCACCTAAAGCTGGATGTTTACCGCAACGCCGTGTATGTACAAGGCAAACAAATCGATACGAGTTGCATTCTGCTGTCTCGTTACATTGGGACATCGAGCAAATAATCGATTTTATCGTTCGAATTCGGTTCTAATTATCACTAACAGGCCAGCATCTTTGCCAGCCCATTTCGTAAATGCCCACCACAAAGAGGTTTACAACAGAGGTGACTGGCTGACCATGGGCGGGCTGCTCTAATGATTGAAGTAAATGGGTTTCTAAAAGCGGCCCTGATCGATGCTTTGAGGACAGGCATGCGCGATTGCAGAACCAGTGGGCGGTCCGGTCGCGCGATGCTCTTGCTTTCATGATAGTCAGCCCGCCTCTATAAGCTCCGCCTTGGCCATTCGTGCCTGCTATGCTAACTCCTCTTAACGTCCCAGGATTTCTGGATGAGGCGGTTGGTGAAACTGCTATTGGCATTGTTCACTTCGATAAGACAATCAAGATCTGGGATACCAACTCAGGCACTTGTCTGCAGACTCTCGAGGGCTATAATGGTTTAATATGGTTAGTTGTGTTCTCGCTGGATGGCTAGCGACTCGCCTCAGGGTCATGGGATAATATAGTCAAGATCTGGGATGCTAACTCAGGTACTTGTCTGTAGACTCTTAATTGTGACCAAGATATAACACATGTATACGACGGATCGCTCACATCTCCCAACTAGTACTGGAGCCCTGAAAATCGATATATCTAGCACAAAGTCGCTAGCTGAAGCACCGTCACAGGATAAGAGCATTTGCAACTATAGAATAAGCTATGATAGGGTATGGATTATAAAAGGTTATGAGTGTATAGTTTGGTTGCCTCCAGAGTATCGGCCAAGAAAGTCAGCCGTGTTGGGAATGATGATTGCTATCGGGTGTATATCGAATCGAGTAGTATAATACGATTTTCATAGACTAGGTTAGTGGATGCTATAATAAGATTGGCTTCTTTATGTTTATATATGCCTATAAGAGATTATGTGTAATAATTGTTATTATATATAATTAAGATAGCCTACACAGGTATCAAGTCAAGAAGGGCCGAAGATGAATGCTGGGTCAAAAACTGGCTGAAATGGTAGTGTAGCTCTAAAACAGTACTTTTGCTCTTTGATTAAATCACACTGTGCAAGCCACAACGCCACAGATGGTCCGTGCGGAGAATCTTTCTACATTCAACATTGGCGACATTCATTTCGGCCTCTACTGTAGTTCGCATGAAGCGACCGGCTGTAAGATTGAAAATGATATCATTGTTTGAAGTTCGGCGAATTCCCAAGGGATAAGCCTAAGGGGTTTTGGTTTGGCAGATGAGTCGGGGAGTTGATCATGTAGATTTAGATCCGGAGTATTGTAATTTGATATTGGTGTAGTGAGAAAGTAGTGTCGAAAAAATGATGTGGTTGATAACTAGCTAAGAGAGTTCAACTAAGATTCCTACGCAGCAGGTATTGGATACAGTATCGGTTTTGAACAAAATGAAAAAAATATTCGAATTCGACTTTTGAGGTGGGAACGAAGGAATACAGATGTTCTAACATTAAACATATATTCCGCCAGGATAGCGCGGTTGTCCCGCCGAGAGTCAGATGCGGCAACGGCTGCGGCAGCCATTCCCGCTGCGCCGCTTCCTATGATAATAATATCATTCTCGTCGGTACTGTGGGAAAGGTTGAGGCTTGGCATCCTCACTGTCGTCTAGCGGCATGGTGGGGTGTAGCAACAAGTTGATATGTACTGGCGTTTCTGGGCATTGTACCTTGGCTTGACATAGCTTGGATGATAGGAGGACCGGTGAGCAATCTAAGCATCGCCGGGCCATTGGCTACCAAACAGCAAACAAGGGTCATTTTCCGCCTAGCCTGCTAATGGGCGTTCGGATCAGTAAAGTCACAAATGCACCAGCTAGTTTCAACATACACAGCCAAAAATGGCCTTCACATTTTAGCCAAGGGCGGAATTGGTGTCCTATGTGTTCTTAGTAAGAGTAGCAGGCTGTGGCCGGGTGGGGCTGTGAAGACCACACCTGATTCGTACCGTTCTTCACCTTTCTCATACCACATACTATGGCTGAAAAGAGGCAACCCAAGATGGCAGCACTAAGCGAATAGTATGTTTGAGATAGCGTGCATGTTGAGGCACGCTGGACCATGCGCCTTATAAACAGATGTTGACAATTGGGCAACTTAGCCAAAGGCGTTTCTTACAAGACGACGGATGACCAGCTGTTTACTGTGATGAATACGATGTGGCATGATATGGCAATCAATAAATAGAATTGTAAGAGTAATGTCTATTCCCCGAATAAGGCTGATAAAGCTATTAAGAAGCAAGAGAAAGGTCATACTTGCATAAAGGAGTCTTTAAGAGAGTAACTTAAGTCCCAATATTTATCCCAATAAATAAGTACAGAGCGTTTAGGAAGTCTGCGTGAACATAATACTCGTAAGAACCAAGGGCACTAACTCAATATAGCTCCACTGATCTGTTAATCATCTCTGGGCATGTTAATGCTACTATACAAACAAGTCTACCTAAACTAAACAATGTTCAGCATCAGTCTTTAATCTCGCTTCCGCAAGACCATTAAAAGCGTTGGATTAGTTAGACGAAGATTAATAATCATCTAACCTACAGTCTTTATCAAAACCACTATTATATAAAAGGTATGGTGGTACAAAGCAGTTTATACATCTAAACCTTTTAGATCAGACACCCGCGCAAGCGCTAGTATTAGTTGCTACCATAACTATTAACAGGCGCATTCTGAAGTTAAAAATAACATAGCTCATCGCAGATTGAAAACCCTAAATATTATACTAGGCTTACGTCTATATAATATAAATAGGGTAGCTAGACTATTTTGATCCATATATTTAATTAACTTATCTAAGAAAAAAGATTCCATATAATAATTCTTATATTCAGTGTATAATAAACATGCAGGAGCCTCTACTTTAATTAAACAACCTATATATATAGTAAAAGGCGTAATAGGTGTCGCTAAGTTTTTAATTAATTTTAATTAGTAACATCCATATTTGGATGTTTGTGGCTGTGTACCCCGCTACCCAGTCGTACCCAGAAAGTGCAGGTAATTATACTAAGGCTAAAAAGAGGGCGTCGCTGTTTGAGTAATACAGGGCCGACCAAAATGAAGTGTGCGCCTTTTTTATTGATAGAAATTTAGTTGAGCGCAGACCACATACACCACATGTGGCTTGTAAGCCACATGTGGACCTGGAGTAAGCGGCCGCTTTATACTGTAGGAACATGGTCTAGCGTTCAGGTATCCAGGCAATTCTCACACCATATAGCTAAAACAGGCTCTAGATAAAGCATATTGATGGCACGACGGTTACCTATTTCTAAACATAAACAGATTCAGGCTCTACTTCTCACCGAACGATCGACCCGTAAAACAGCTAGGAAAGAGTTATATACAGTGAGCATACAGTTCGGAGATTCCGCTCTAATATATATAGATTCAGAAGCACGACCACCACCAAACACAACCGGTCGACATTCGAACATTACACTATATATAATTAACGCACTATACAACGAGCTAAAAAGAAGACTATACATAGGAGTGGAAGTCCTCTTTCTCACACTATATTCGTTAGACTAAAACCTAATAAAGGAGCTATTACAATTTATAGTATATGGTTATAACTAAAGCTAGTAGTGATAGTAGTGAAAGAAAGGCAG
The DNA here is from genome assembly GCA_036873115.1 of Pseudodiploospora longispora. Classification (NCBI taxonomy): domain Eukaryota; kingdom Fungi; phylum Ascomycota; class Sordariomycetes; order Hypocreales; family Pseudodiploosporaceae; genus Pseudodiploospora; species Pseudodiploospora longispora. Next base: position 11,449 of record JAZDSH010000161.1, read on the forward strand.
TGAATAGTTATCCAGAGTAAAGTCTATAGAAAAGAAGAAAAAAGTGATTAAATTACTAATAGAGAAACAAAGCAGGATTTAATTAAGGATCTAGCTATCTTATATATCTAAATAATACTAGGATTATTTGGAATTATTTAAGAATTCTAAATAATATTTCTTTAGATTTCTAAGTATTCTAAATAATATCTCTTTAGATTTCTAAGTATTTTAAATACTAAGAAAGGGAGGGGTATAAGGGATAAGCCCTTATTTTACTAGTCTAGCCTAATATAATAGGTCAGGCTATATAGGCTTTTTAGGTCTTATAGCAGGTTAGGCTGTTATCTTATAGCAGGTCTGGCTGTTAGGGCTATAATAGGTTTAGCTATTAAATTATAATAGATCTAGCTACTAGTCTTATAATAGGTCAGGCTGTTATATAAAACCTATTTATTTTAACAGTTTTATACTCTTATTTTATTATATTATATTCTCTTTTTATTTTATTTTAATAATTATTTTTAAATTTAATAGGATAATATTTTTTATTAAGAATTTATATTAAAACTATATTCTATCCTTTAAGGCTAGTATTAATTATAAATATAATCTCTTTTCTTAATTTTAAAAGATTAAATAATATTAGGATTAATATAGATATTATTATATTCTTAAGGGTTATTATAGCCTTAGATTAGGGTTCTTCCTATTTTTAAAAGATATCTTTTTTAAGTAAAATAATAAATAATTAAATAATAATTATAAAATTATAAATCTAGATCTTATAATACCTAATAAAATTAAGAAAGGCTTTAATATTTATAATATTTTTATAGATAAGCTATTTTAAAATCTTAATAATCTTCTTTTTAATAGGTTTTTTTTTAAAAATCCTATAAAAAAAGCTAATAATAATT
>JAZDSH010000162.1:0-12191 GCA_036873115.1 Pseudodiploospora longispora
AATTATATATTATTTAAATTATTATAACTTTATATCTAAAAAACTTTATTATTTAAGAATTTATTAAAGTATATTTTATATAATAGCTTTATATAAGTATTTTATATTAAATAATATCTATTTTATATATCTTATTAAGATATTTATTATTTAAAATATAGTATATTATTAATTAGAATAAACCTAAATAGATCCATATCTAAACCATAGCCCTAATCAGATCTACTACCTAGAGTTATAGCTTAAGAATATAGTGCATAGATCAAGGTATCCCCATTTAGGTAATAGTCTTATTATTTAATCTCTGCTGATTAATACCTAGGGGTAAGCCCACATTTGGAAGCCAGAGTCGCACAACTATCGCCTCCTATAACCCTCCCAATCTTGCAGGTACCGTCTGAGTTGGCTGGTGGAATTGTGTCGGGCAGAGTACCGGATGAACAGCAGACCTTCTCATCCACCACAAGAGTGGTACAAAAATTTGACCGGGTATTGTAAGTCTTAAGGTTTGCCTCGGTGATCTTGCATCTTTGAGCCAAAGCCCAGCAGCCGTCACCAGCCTTGACTGTCGTTGTCTTGCACTCAGCTCTTGCCGACAGTCGAGACCTTGACCACAAGTGAGCAGGCGTCGTTGCATTCTCAGATGTCACAATCTCATCAGAGTTGTGCTGTACACTGGGAACACGAATTGTGACCGTCATCCAGTCAGTTTCTTGACCGAGTCCAGAAACACAGCGTCCATCAGCCCAGGTTTTGACAGCCTCCTGGACCAGGGCCAGATTCTTCACGCCGCTTGAAATTATTCCAATGCTATAATCTGCGCCGCGACCGTCAAGTCCGCAGAGTTGAACCAGAGAGGCTTTTGAAACGGTGTTCACTTTCGCATATTCGAGGAATCTCTTTAGTACCTCAGCAGTAACACCGTGTTGGTGAACTTCGGCACCTGCAAACACTCCAATGACAGAAGACTGGGAATATCCAAAGTTCAGTACGTTTTCAGAGCAGGACGGCTTTCTGGATCCAAGATAGTTGACCACTTGGCTGCCAGCGGATATCAGGTCGTCCACAGCAAACTTGTCATCACCATCAACCTGGACCTGAGCCATGCTGACATGAGTTTCAATCAAGACGTGGTTGGGGGTTGAGCAAAGAGCGGCTGTTTCTTCATCTGGATTGAACGCCAGATTCCCCGAGCTGTAGTCAGCCATACAGGCTCTGATAGTCAGTTTGATGTGTTGGCCATCATTGTCGTTCTGAACTGCGAGATCAAGCAGCATGGTCTCGTTGCAAGCAGCGAGACTAGCGGGATCAGGATACAGAAACCATCCAGATGCCGAACCGCTATTTTCAAGACACGAAGAAGGGCATGAATGAAGGGCATCCACTGGTGCCCTTTTGTGCGTTGCGAGCCAGTCCTCGAGACCTTTTTCATCCTCAATGCTTGCATCTGCCAGGTCTGCCGTAGGAACAACATTACGACCAGAATTCGATTGGGAAGCACATGTTGCTGCCAAGAGGATTGTACAAGATATGAGCCAGTGCCACACAGACAGCATCATGATGACAATGGTAAATGTGAATATGGTTGGGAGGGGCGCAGAGAGTCTGTGTAGGGAGGAGGAATTGGCCGATGAAATGAGTGGGACGAGATTGTAAGTCTTGGAATGGTGATAGTCTTCGGCTTGACGACAACTTACTTTTCTAATACCCAGAGATAGCACAAATTGAATGTGATTATCTCCGTATTTAGTGATTCAACGCTGAAAAACGAGCAGGTACTGATGTCGGCCATACCGAGGTTGTACCCAGGATCTGGTCCACCATATGTGATTTCCAATTGTCCGCAGCCTCGTATTTTCAGGTGCATATGCGGCTGTCCACCGTGAAATGGAACAGAAGAACGACAAGGTTGCAAGACCAGAGTAAGCTTATCCTGCTCGGGATGTAATGTAGCAATAGTTCTAGAATTTGTCAACCTGCATCTACGCTTGCTCGTTTAACATGGGTACGGTCCTTACTTAGTCAATAGACCGAAAAACACCAACCAACAACCAATATAGCTTGGCATTTTGGAAGTACGCTCTGTATCACGATCGGACCCACCAGGCCCATGTACATTGCTCTTACTCAACCGAGGCTTGGACCTTGTCGTTCTCTCTAGATATTCTTGATAGATCGCAGAAGAATAGGCCGTAAGTTGCACTCCGACTAGCAATAACTTTGTCGTCTTCACGATTTCTTTCAACTTTCGGAAAGAAAGTTGAACCCATCTGATCCCCTTACTTTCTCATACAACCTTCATCTTCAGTTTCGCCATTGCTGCTTTGTCTGCTGCTGTAATACTTCCTCTTTTCGTATTGCAACACTGCACCCATAATCCAATCATACGACATTCACTCTTCCTCGCCTTTGCTTTCCTCGCCACTAGTATCTGGGCGGGCGGTTATGCAGGATGCCTCGAGCGTTTATTACTCTTTCACGCATATCAAATCGATGAACTCAATGATGTGGCGGATCGAACTGTGGGTTTCAGATGTTTTAATTATGACACAAAGGCGGAAGAATGCATAGACGACAAGTGGAAAGAGTGCAAGAGCACTAGAAAGGGCAGAAGCAGGGACAGATGCAATTTCAATGACCTAATGATAGTAATGGGGAAAGCACCTCCGGGATCAGAATGGATTCCAGGAGGAACAGGCCCAGCTCAAGATACCACGACTCCGGACATTGACGGCACGGCCAAAAATATTTGGGACAGCTACCAGAAACGAGGCAAACCTATCCCCAACTTTCAGCCCTATAAAGCGATTCGCGGTGGAACTGAGGATTTTATCAAGTACATACGCGAACTCGAAAATGTGGTTATAAAAACAGCATCTAAAAAGACTGCAACTAGCGCGCATTTATGGGATGAGTTCAACACAGTATTGGATAAAATCCAAGAGGCACGTATAGGTGATCATGGGCGTCATGTCATCTCCGCAGCTCAAACAAAACTCCCAGCGCTGGATCCAAGAATTGTGATTATGCGAAAAGATCTGGGTTACAACCCCATTTCTGTTCCCTTGACAAAATGGCAGGTTATTGATTGGGAGGTAACTGCTGCGCGTTCTGGAGTTGATAACTTTGAAACTTTAAAAGATGAGTTTGAGGAGGACTATTACAATAGTGAGACAGCGAAAGATCACAGGGTTGTAATAAGGGCGTACGAGGAAATGAAAGACCACTTGAGCGCGTGTTGAACGCCTGTGGTAGGATTGAATACTGGTCAAGGGCACTTATCATTATTTTGCTCAGAAGTTCCGCTGTCAAGATGGAACAGATGCAGTTAAATATCTCAATTGAATGAAACTATATTGTACCTTGCAGATGACGAGGCCAAAACTTTGAATGGGCTTGTTTATAATTTGTCTTCTATTTATATAAGCTACTGTTGCACTTCTATATAGTTAACAATCAAGTTGCTTCTTGGGTCTAATAACAGATTGCTACATGTCAATCCCGAGGAGTTGAGAAAGTGCATCGCCGTATGTCTCCACATACTTAGGAGCTTAAGAATTCAGCTTCCATCTCTTCTAGCTTGTAGATATCAATCGTTTTGCCAGACTCCTTATCAATAAATCTGACATTCTCTCTCGGACATTGCCAATAAACATCTTCCCAGTACCATGTCCATTTGTCAAGGCCAGTCTTACAAACGACATGGAGTTCTTCTAGATTAGAAAACTGTCTAAGGCCGTTCACACCAAAGCGAATAAACATCTCATCGGCCGAGCTTTCAAACCTAAGCCGGCGAATATGCACAGCCTCACCAAAGCAAAAACTCAAGCCATCATTTCTGATAGAGACAAGATCCTTCTCAAAGTTCACCCAGAGATACCGCGGCTCATACCCAAGGGTAAATGCCCGTCGGTATAGGCCCATATTGCGTGACTCATGGCAGGCATGCAGAATAGCTGGTAACGGCGTTGAAGATATTGCATAACGGCAGCCACCCCAGTCCCCATGCTTCTGCTTTGAATGGACATCAAGTGTGCGCTTTCTAACTGTCATGCTCCAGATTGCGGCTCGAATCTCGACCGGAAGATTGGGGAAAGGGTGGAAGGTGGCCATGTGGATAAACCCTGAACAGCAATGCAACTACTGCGGTGGACTTTGGACTTCGGCGTAATAGTAAGCGTGCTTCCAGGTCTCTTGTCGTTCTGAGCGACAGGGCTTGAGCATTTGACAAGGGCTGCAGAGTGTCAATGTATCAAGGATCACGAAAGAGTAAATAGTTTTCTTGTTGTTGGTTGACATCGAGTAACGGAATGAAGTGGTGAGGTTTAAATAATTCAAATAAGGCACCTTGGTGAGCGGCCGCTGCTCCAAATTTGGTCACGGACATGTCCCAAACCATCCACTGGCGCTCTGGTATGACTCAGCCTCAATTGTCCCTCTGTGCACCCATGCAAATGCTGATCAAATGTCACTTGGGTTGGTGGGCCAGGTTATATCGCAGCCCTGTCGCGGCCTGCATACCGATGGCGAGGGGGCCTGCATACATCCAAGTATTGGTAACATGCGCCCGACTTATGGCTAGCAATATGCTAAGTTGGTTGTTGTTGGTTACCAGCCTGTATTATTCTGCGCTGTGGATGATGTGATATTCTGTAAATGATTCAAAATTTAATTTAGCCTGCAACTTAGATTGTTATATCCACTTGAGATATGATTTTTCAGTGAAATCCGATGGCGAAAAGCAAACTCGATTTGTCTTTGTCGGATAATATTGACGAATACGTTCTCGTAGCCCAGTCTCGACCCTCATGGTCAGTTTCCCAGTCGCAATGTCTTTCATCCCCTCATATATATTAAGTACAAGGCAACTTACTACCTAACATATAGATAGATACTGTATCTCTGCAAAACCTGCGTTTACGCTCAGCCCTTTTCTCCTACTTTTAACAACTCGCAACACCATCAAACCTCTTTCATATTACTCTCTTTCATCATGAGAATCATCTCCATTTCGGTCTTGGCGCTCAGTTTCACACCGCGCCTTTGCATTTCTTACCCCTCTCCAGGTTTACAATAGGATCCTGCCACAATCGCATCCTGTATCGAGTGGTATGACAACGACAGAAATGAAACATGCGAGGAAACCCGAGACTACTGGCGCATCACCCCCGAGCAATTCACAGAGTGGAATCCTTCTGTTAGTCTCGACTGCAAGCCGTGGAGGTTTCAGCCATACTGTATTGTGACGAAGGAAAGGATGGTCGAGTTTTCCAGGACAAGAATACCCACCACATCAATAACGACAGACATCGCTACCATCTCAATAGATGCTGCTGGCCGGCTTCCTTCTCTGACGTCATGGGAGGCTTTGGGCTGCTATAATGACACTTCTGGCGTCTCATCTGTCAAACGGATGAATGGAGAGGAAGGGGACACAGATTTGACAATATCCGATTGCCAGGACACCTGCTACTTTGCGGACATGAAATTTACGAGCGTCACAGGTGGCAATCAGTGCCGCTGTAACAGCTTTGTCCCCAGCGAGCGTGTCAGCAACCAGTCTGACTGCAACATACCGTGTAGTGGTGATAAGAATGAAATTTGTGGTGGCATAGATCGCCTCAATATCTTCAAGGTCGTCTATGGTACCGATCATGTGAGGGCGACGTCAACCAGTGGAGCTGGGGTTTCCAAGGGGCAAAACGAGACATCCTCTTCAAAGGAAGGCAAGGTTCTGGAAACACAAACGGCCAAGTCCGGAACCAAGAAGTATCGCGCGCTGTTCTAGTTTACCTCTTGGAGTTGTTTCTAAAAATGTGCAGATGTGCTTGGAAGAGGGAGGCAGAAGTGAGCAACGCAGTTCTAAGTAGCTCAGTCAGCCTAATGCAATATATTTATATAACAACAGACGTGCCAGGCTTGCTTATGGAATTGACATTCACTTATAGATCACTATAGCTTTTGTTCACTTTACATCAACCCTGCTAATTACTCAGCCAGGCTGTTCTAGCCATATTGTAGTACTTGTATTCTCTATATAGATTTGCATTTACTAAGTACACCTCTGTGCCCCTTAGACATGTTATAATAACTGGCTGGATTTGATTCGGTATTATCCAACAGTATATACCCAGTGCTTATCGATACTAAGGCAGACGAAAGGAATAGGTATTAGTCGTCTTATCGGTAGTTGTTCTGCAGAGATAGCCTTCTGGACAAGGTGTCCCTCCAAGGCTGCAAGGTGTCCTGCGGAAACACTGGGGAGTAACGTGCTTATTAGCACTCCCTCTGCAGAAATAGCCCTCTGGGCAGGTGGTGCATGCATCAGAAGCCAACGAGTTGCACGTGAGTTGACGGATAGTAAGATCAGTCGAAGCCGGGGCGGCGATAGAGAGGCCAGCAAGGGCAAGGGTGCTGAGGATGTTGATGAAATGCATTTTGATGATTTGGTGACTGTGAAAAGATAAATGAGCTGGAGGCTAATAGTGAAAGCTCTGTAAGATACGTCTTTAGACTGGGAGGGAGCTATTTATAATAAATCAGCTGTTTATCTGAATGCATTAATGCAAAGTTAGGGATGTTGATATGTTGGAGAAATGGTGTTGATGTTGATAAAGGAATTTCAGGATGAGGCGGTCTCTTTATAGCATCTTCTATACATGGCTTTTGTATTAAGATCTTGTATCGGATATACGAACATATACTCTGAGGAAATCCGAGCGGATATATAATAGAGCCTAAGAAGCTATGATAGCCACACGTCTGATACAGCTAGGATGTTGTATCGACACATGACTGATAATTGTATCATGCCTAATCTTTCTGGTTTTTGCATCACTCTAACTATAAAACCATCAAGTTAGGGCATGACATGATTAATTAAATCCACATATGCTCTAACATTAAATTGCTCTTTAGAAGATTACAAGTTGTTTATAAAGCACGGAGTTAAACAAGCTAGGCTTTAAACAAATAACAGCTTAATGAGAAGTACAACTTTAAAATATAAAGATGGGTCAGGAAAAAAAGCTAACTGGCTGCTATAAAGCGGTGATTTAATTAGGTTTAGCTGTTGTCTTAGTATGTTGGACGGTGGGATACTATCCCACCGGCAACCACATAAGCTTATAGCTTATTCCGGCCATACATCTCCATTTAAGTAAATGCTTTATCAGGCATCTATAACCAGATTATCAGACAGTTGTATATAATCATCAAACCTTTTAAATCAGCTATAAGCTTAAAGAAAATAGTTTGACAGACTGTTCTATCTTTTAATTTTTTCTTTAATAACTATCCCATAAAATCTATTTTATCTTAGACGCTACTATTAATACAGAGTTGTGTTCCTGACTCGAGTGTCAGATAACTAGTGCTTACTGTAAGATGTGCACATACAACTTTCCATTCTTGAAATCCCACATAATAGATAAGGAAGTGGGGATTAGAAAGCATATATAAGCAGAGGAAATGCCGCCGATTTTCCAACATTAAATCATCTTCCCACATGTCAATTCTACTCTTTGCATAGCATCCCAATCAAATTCGTTATTCAAGACCCATCTCTCGGTTCAATAACCATAACCGGCGAACCTGCAGTCGAGGAAGACACACCTACTCTCACTTTCATCTCCCTGATCAGCGAAATCATGCACCTCTCAACTCTTGCCGTGCTTCTCTCAGCGCTTATAAACGCTGCAGTTGGGACACCCATCGACAGTAGCCTCGAAGCACGCGCCGACTTCGGCTCGTGGTGTCATAATCCACAAAACGAGGGTGGACAGTGGGGGAAGGCCAGTGGGGATTGTTGCGGAAAGGTTGGTGGTGTTTTTACCACCGACAAGCGATGCCATTACATTCCACCAGGCAATTGCAGCAAGTTCTACGCGTGTTGCCGCGATGTTTGGCATTCTGACAATGCACCAAACAGTGTATGCCAGTGAATAAGTCAGATTATACACGTTGGGTGTGGCAGCAATCTGTATATAATGCTTCCTGGGTAGGAATGCACGCTCTGTCCTTTGATATACAAGATGTTAGCCAGGGATTTTTGTATTATATTAATACTACTTGTATTGATGAACTTCCTTAAACTGATCATGCATCACATGCTTGAACGCGCGCACAGCTTGGTGAAGTCTATTAGAGCAGAAGGCCATGCTCCTAACCCGTAAACACCGTCGGCCATCACCGATGGCTTCTCAGTCAGCTAACATTGTAGCGCAACGACTAGAATTCTTCTAGAACAATGAATACAGCATGCAGTCTGCCGCTCTGGCTTCTCTCCAAGCCAATGCCCAGTCAGTCTTCCAAAGATGAGCCATACTTCCAAGCAATCTGAAGTGGCTTCGGTCGGAGGTATGGTACCGCCTGGATTGCGTGACTTTTGCACAGGATGCATCGGTGTCGTAGTACTCTTAAATGCGTCCATACGCGAAACGTCCACGGTGACATCCAAGCTGTTGTGAGTAAAGGCCTAGACAAGACAGTTAATCTCACTGCCAAGCTTCTTGAGCTCTACCATGCCAACCCACAGTGTAACTTCGCTCTCACGGGAGTGGGGAAACCGGTTGGGATGCCCTAAATGTGTCATCTCTGAGGATGTGGCCCTTAGAATTACCCTTTCTGTCAAAAGATTCCATTCAGGCTGGTGTTTAATGTTCCTTCCCTTGCTCCCATCCCCGGTGTATTGGTACCCAGTGTTTTGCCGGCGAATGGCTCCGTCTTTCTTACTTGGTGTGAATATTATCGTGTCTTGAGGCCCTCAAGCAAATGTTGTCATATAAGCAAACAAATCTACGAGCTTTGTCAAGTTCTACTTTACAAAGCGCGTAGTGCACAAGGCGTTGACTGGTTTCACCACCTCACCTATTACTGGTAAACCTTTTCAAGACCTGGCTTATCGCGTGTCGGAGGAGACATGGGGTTAATCCTATAATCGCCTGGTGCGTTCATCCGCCATGAATAACATGTGAACGGATTGGACTCGGAATAGTCTGGCGGAGAGTCCATCCTTGTCAAGTTTGATAGTAATTTCCTTCATGGCCGCCGCATCTCCGGACATCTCCTAGCTACCAGTACTACTGATACAGGTCATGATGGGCTTACTAGAAATCACCTCGGCAATTCAATGTATTTCCTAGCGCTTTGCTGGTCAAGGTCAGTGGCGACCACGCTTTCTCTAATAGGGACTTCTTTAACCTGCTTGGCAGCTAATATTCCATTAAGGAAAGCGATTCAGATTAGGTAACAATACATACCTATAAAGTTCTTGCATAGCCCTTAACCTTTGCCATCCGTTTCTTCATCTCCAACGAACTCTCCCCCCCAATCGTAATCTCTCCATAGCTCGACTGTCTCTCGTCATCATGCATCCAGCAGGTAATCACTATACTTCCATCCTGCACTTCGCTTTGAAACGTTTCTTCAAAATCAGCCCTCGAGCCAGGGAAACGCTCGGCTATAACTGTAGACGTATGCAATCCTCGTTCTTTGAAGTGACCCGCAAGCAGCCCAAGGTGAAAGGTTCCTGTGGTACGAGGATTTAGATCAATCACATGCTGCTCCTTGGATATTTCGTCGGTAATTATGTCTATCCCAGCCGGTCCATAATAGCCCTTTCGATGCAAGAATTGGGCCACTTCGACCAGCGTCTGAGCATAAGTCCTCTGCAGGGTTGCTTGGTCAGGAAACGAAATGCACCCTCCGCTCCAGAAGCCATGGTCATCAAACCGCTGCTCGCAGCAAGCAATGAAAATAGGGCGTCCTTTTTTGGTCACAAATAGAGACACAGCAACCAAGCTGCCAGTAATAAATTCTTGGAGAATTAGAGAACAGGGGTGCAGGTGATAGTTTGCAGGGTTAAGTTGAGCCAGCATTCCTCGTAACTGAGAGCGCAATCTTTCCTTGACTTTCGCTCTGTCCTCGTCAGATGATACTTGGAGAACACCCCAACTGGACAAGGACTGGTTTAATTTTACCATGAACGGTGTGGGTTGTAGGTCTAGCATGCTGACCATACGATCAACTTCCTGGACAACGCACTGACTTTCGCTGGCTTGGTGCGGTAGAAGGAGCGTATCAATTACAGTCGAGTGTGGCGTGGACAATTCCGAATGAGCTAACCCACGCTTGGAATAAATCTCATAATGCACATCGGGGTCGACAAGATGGGGCAGATGAGACAATGAGTCAATTGGCAGCATCAATGCAAACGGAGATTCTGACTTCACGTTGATATCGTTGACGTTGTGTGCAAAATGAACAATTGGCTGTTGATCTTGCCGAAGGCGGGAATATGTCTCGTATATGTCACCCCGGTCCCTCTGGGCAACGTCATGGGATTTCTCGTGACCATCCGCATCCATATCAAGAATCACCACTCGCATTTTGCCAGCCAATAGCCCATAGCGCTGCGGAAAGCTCTTCAGCTGCATGGCTGTGTCCATTGCTTCTTCAGCAGATGGGTCTTCTGTCTGCCAGTGAGAGTGATAAGTAAACTTGCGTGATGTAGACACATTGCCCTTCATTCCCAAAGAATAATAAACAAGGGTTGGTTGTAATACATCGCTGTTGTCAAGAGCATACAAATCACACATGGTGTGATCGAGCGTAATTGAAGCCATACTGCTTGTCGAATTGCGGTATGAAGAGAGTGATGAATGGGAAAGTGTGTAGTTGATTCAAGTTTACAATATGAAGAGTCCAGATAGACCCGGGGTTTTATGGTCTCAAGGCCGGCTTTGCTTTGAATAGACTAATGATGTGATGAAGCAAACATATTCATCATGACTCCTTACAGATAACCCCATAAATACCTCCACTCAAGTACTATAATAACGTATCACCACTTGTGTACGCACCTCAGAAGAATCGTCTTCAACACAGTCAATTTTGTATTTCATCCAGTGTCTTTCAACCACTAGGATGTAGTCGGCATGCTGGCGGAGGTTAGAGTGACATCTATCCACATTTCAATGGCCCGGCCCGTCCCTGACACTGCATTGCCAAGAGATGGGCATTGCATGATCCAGTTTCTACTGATCGCGCCAATTATATCAACTCCGTGGCCTCAGCCATTGGTGCCACGAATCTTGTTTAATGGAATTGCACTTGATGTATGTTCCATTTAGCTTGGCTTTGATGGATTAAACGTTGATGGCTGGTGTTAGCATCTGAACAGGTCCAGCTCTGCAAGGCATTACAGCACAGAAGTGAACGATGGATCAATAATGTCAGCCAATCAATATGCATCAATCAATCTAGGCATATGGCTGGCTGTGCACCAGATTGCCAATAGGTAATGGCATGCTGCCTGATGTCTTATTCCATTTGCATTGGCGCCTAATTGTACCGCCCAAACAGCTTCTGTGAGCCGTCACATAAATCAGACATCCTGCACCACACAGCCACAACTCTATCCCTTACAGCGGCTGCGTCTTCAAAATCTGTCCGAGCCTGTTATTCATCCATTAAACCTTTGACAACCTGCTTGCAAGTCAGCCCTTGCATTAATACAGGTATGGGAAGCCTGTTTGTTTCAAGTCCGAAGATTAGAATTCGTTTGCTACTGGTCAGGACTGCCCTTGCTTCTTGGCTTGGCCGTCCTTACAGATGGAGCAAGGCCCAAAGCTTTTGGTGTTACCTAGCAGGTACCAGTATACCCAACAAGCTACCTCTGAAGACTGTTGCTGTTGGTATACTCAAATTCCCGATGCTAAAGACAAAACGCTGTATTCTTATAAACCGAATACCACAACTGTGACCGATAAACAAGGAATTCGGCTTTAGACACCCCTGTGCCGCCTCGCCTGTGCTGACCTTCATGCTTGGTTCTTATGGCGTATCAAGTGGCTAGCTTGATGCCTGTTGTAGAACTCACTTGGTGGAATTATAGGCAATCGGGACAGAAGATTGGCATCACGAATCTCATCTTAGCAGGGTATTTTATTTTGAACCCTTTACTTGTTGGAAATTGTTGACCAAGCTCCTCAACTTAACACAATCAGATCAGCCCAAACCCTTATATATAAATCCAGTGATTTACTTTTTTATAATATAAGTAAGTATTTTTATAAATTATCTTATTTTAAAGAATAATTTATAATTTATTCTCTTTCTATATATTACTCTTTTAATAGCTAAATAATTATTATTAGATAAACTATTCTAATATTTTAGAGATAAAATAT
>JAZDSH010000163.1:0-12140 GCA_036873115.1 Pseudodiploospora longispora
TAAATAATTAAATTCTGCTTTATAAAGTTTCTTAAAGTAGAAGGCAATAGGTTATAATCTACCTTTATTATCTTATTATTTAATCTATACTCTAATAATATAATTTAAAGTATCTGTTTTAAGTTTTATAGATTTATCCAGGTTATATATTACTAGTATAGGTTCTTTATAGATTTATTTCTTAAATTCTTTAAATATAATATCTATATCAGGTTTCTATAAAAATTTATAATCTTTCTTAGTATATTCGATAAGTGGTATAATTATTTTACTATAGTTATAGATAAACTTTTAGTAGTAGTTAATAAAGCCTAAGAATTCCTATATATTTATAATGTTTTATAGTATTAGCTAATTATATACTATAGCGATTTTTATTAATTCTATTTAAATTTTATTTAATAAGAAGATATATCCTAGGAAGATAATTATTTATTTATAAAATTTATATTTTTCTAATTTAATAAGAAGATTATTATCTTATAATAGTTAAAATACCTTATAGATATATTCTTTATATTCTTCTTTTATTTAAAAGAAGATCAGGATATTATTTAAATAAACTATTATAAAGATATTTAAGTATTCTTAAAGAATATTATTAATTATATATTGGAATATTATAGGGGTATTGGTTAAGCTAAAAGGTATTATTAGATATTTGAAGAGTCTGAATTTAATTCTAAAAGTGGTTTTCTATTTATTACCTTTCTTTATTTAAATCAAGTTATATACTCCTTTAAGGTCTAGGGTAGTAAACCAACTTATTCTATATAATCAATTATATAGTTTATTAATTAATAATAGGGGTATTTAATCTTTGATTATAACTATATTTAATAGTTAATAATCTATAACCAGTTATAGTTTATTATTCTTTTTTAATATAAATATAATAAGGTATTCTGCTTTAGATATAGATAGTTAAATATATCCTTTTTTAAGTATTTTATTAAGGTATTCTTATAATATCTTAAGTTCCTTAGTATTAAATATATAGATCTTAGTAAAAGTAGGCTTCTTTTTATTTATAATCTGGATTTTATAATCCTATTAATTATATAATAGGAGCTTTATTTTAAGTTCTTTATAAAATAATTTAATATATTTATAGTATTCTTTAAATATTAATATAAATTATTTTTCTATATCTAAGGGTGATTTATTTTTAAAGTATTCTTATAATTACTTTATTATTATCCTTAAAGTGGTAATAACCCATCGGGTTTATTATTATTAATTATTATATTATTTTTTAGTATAATTTTCTAATAGAAGGCTTTTCTTAATAGTTATAAAGTATACTTTCTTTACTTTATCTATTATTATTAGATCCTTATAATCTTTTAAGGATAATATAGTATCGCTTTATTATATCTGGCCTATCTTCTAATCGATTTATAGGTTACTATTAAATAATTAGGGGTGGCCTAATATAAGTTTATATTCTTTAATATCTATTATATTAAATATAGTATTATCTTAATATCCTTAGACTTTAAATTAGAGATAATTAGTCTCTTTATTAATCTATTCTCTATTATAGATAAAGGTATTTCCTTCTAGGTTATATAAGGGATATAGTTCTTCCTTATTCTATTATAATAATTATATATAATTTATAGCTTTTAATAATATATAATTACCTATTACTTTACTATCTATTAAAGTATAAAAATAATATCCTATAATCTATATTTCTATTATTAGTTTAAGCTTATTAATACTTATTATATAAAGGGTCTTTTATAGGGGGTTATACTATAACCCTTTTATAGGTGACTTTACTTGTTTTTTAAGTTTCTGGGATTATATTTTTGATATAGTCTGTTATATTTTATTCTATTTAAGCCTTAGGTGATTATATAGTATAGAGTTCGATCAGCTTGATTTCCTTTATAGGTTTAGAAGTTGAATTCTTATTTATAAAGGTTCTTTATCTCCTTGTATATATATTTATTTTCTTTTATATATTATCTATACCAGGGTTTATTATAGTTAATTGCTATTATAGCTTTATACTAAGTCCTTCTTAGGATATTATCTTCTAATAGTTATCTTTTATATTATTATACCAGCTTTTATTATATATATATATTATACTTAAGGTTAATATAATTATATAAGTCTTCCTTTTTATAATCTATAAGTTATAATCTATTATATCCTAATTTAAGTTTTTCTTATTTATAGATCTTATAATAGATAGACTTATAGTTCTTATTTTTAGCTCCTTATCTATATTCTTTTAGGGTTTTAGGGTATAGTTTAAATATACTAATCCTAAAAGATATAAAGTACTTAGCCTTATACCAGTTAATAAATTAATCTTCTATAAGGATATTCTTAATTCCTTATACTCCTATATAATATAGAAAGAATTTATTCTAGATTTTTATTTTCTAGTATTAAAAACAAGAGAAATTGATATATAATATCCAGCTAATCTTACTATAGAAAATATAATTAAGGTCTAAAAGTATATAATTATCTTTATATTTATTATAATTAGTTTTTAATATAAAGGCTCTTTTAAGGTGGTCTTTTAGAATAGGGATATCTAGGCCTTCTTTTAATATCTATTTATAAATATACTTAATAATTATAAATCGGAGGTTAACTCTATTTATATAGCTTAATACTTATATAAGTTTGGTTATTACTTCCTTAAGGTATTTATAGGTAATGCTTTTAGATAGTGGATATAATATAATATAATACTAAGTTATCCTAAGAGGTTTATTATTCTTAGATTCTAAAGAGCTAGAGTCTAAGCTATTATTTATTATTTTATCTTTAATCAGGGTATTTTTATTATTTATAGCAAGGATTATTTATTAATCCAGAATTTCCTTAAAATACTCTTCCTTATCTATATCTATATTTAGTTATTAATCTTATTATATAATACTGGATTAGATTAGTATAGTTTATAGTATTAATAATTATTAAGGTATAAAGTATCTATAGTTTCTAGGTTATTCTCTTCCTTATCCTCTTTATCCTATTATAATTAAGGTTTATCTATTTATTACTATAATATATACACTCTATTATATATTAGGTACTGGTTTCTAATCCTTTTATTCTTATTTTAATTATTAGTAATCCTTAGTAAAATATCCTATTTTATTATAATTATAATACTTAACCTTGGATATATCTTATTATTATATAATATTAAGATCTATTTTAATTAATAGGGTATTAGGGTTATTTTATTATTAACTATAGTTTATTTTATATTATTATTACTATAATTAAAATCTAAAGTAAGTTAGTTTTTAATTTTATCCTTTATATTTCTTTTCTTATCTATATAAGTACTATTTATTATTAATAGTAATAGCTATAATATAATATTTTATAAAAAAGTCTGGTTAGATTTCTTTATATAACTTATCCTTAACTTCTGACTTAAGTCTATAATATAGGGTTTCTATATATATTTATTTATCTTTTTCTAATAGTTTAGATAAGATTTATCAGAACTTTATAATATAATCTAAGGTAGATCTTATTTAATATAGGTTATATAAATATTATTTAGTTTATTATTTTTTATTTAATAATCTAAAGGTATTTAAGAGTTATTATTTAAAGATATTATAATTAATAAAGATTAGATTGGTTTCCTTTTTTAAGGTATTTATTAAGGTATTATTAATATAATCTTAGAGTATTGGTTTAAACCAGATAAATATAATTCTAATAAGGAGCCCTATAGTATATCTTACTTTAACTGGTTTAAGCTGGAATTATATTAGATAGTATAGAAAGAAAGTATAGAGTTAGGTAAGAAACCCTTAAAGCTTGCTTAAGGTACTATTAAAAGGCTTAGATATTTATAGTTTTAAGATTTCTTTAATATCTTTCCTATTATATATTTATACTATAATTGTTTTTAATCTATATCTATACTATTTTACTTAGATTTTTATATTTTTAAGAAGCTATTTAACCTAGAGTTATAAGGTTTTAATAGTAAGTTTAGCTATCTTTACTTCTTCTTTATATACCTTATATTAATCTTTGAGTTTCTTTTTTAGGATTTTTACTTCTAATTCGAGTTCTTTTTAATTATCCTAAAGGTCTTTAAAAGTAATCTTAGTTTCCTTATTAATATCTATATTAGGGTTATTAGCAGATATATTAATAATACCTTCTTAGTTAGCAGTTCTAATAAGGGTTTATAGAGCTATTATAAAATAGTAATATTACTTAAGGTAATATAATAACCCACTAAACAAGAGTTATTAATATATAATATTTAATAAATTCCTAAGGGATAAACCTAATAAAGGGGTTTATATTAGTAGATAGGTTAAGGTATTCTAAGCAATATATCGATTATATAGATAATAGATCTATAGGATTATAATCTAATATTATTAAGGTAAATAATAAGGTTAATATAATAATATTATTAATAACTATCTAAGCTATATTTAAAGAATGAAAATTAAGGGTATATATATATATTATAGATCACTTAGATCACTTATTATATAAGTAATAATCCAGGTAATCCAAGTCACTAGCTTACCTGGCTCACTATTATTCTTATAATAATCCTACTAATTTATTATAGCTGGTCCCTTCCCCTATAATATATACCTCCCTCAGGTTATATAACCAGCCTACTATATAACTATATTACTGGGTTATAATAAAGAGACTTATAGGTCTTAAAGACAAGATTATTAAAAAGGAGATATTATATTATAACCTAATAATATAGTTATAGGAACAGGCTGGGTTAGGTAATATAATAGAAGGGTATATACCTTAAGGTATAAAGGTATAAGGAAGATTAATAATAATTAATCTAAGTATCTATAAGTTTGGGTTATAATAAATTAGATAAAGCACTATTAAGCCTTATAATCTATAATATATATATATACCCCTAATTTTTATTCCTTTAGATATAGTTTAGGTAGTTATTAATAATATTATTATATTAATCTTATTATTCACTTTAATAATATTAGATTATAATCCTTTAGATCTATTATCTATATAATTAATATATTGCTTAAAATACCCTGATCTATCTACTAATATAAACCCTTTTATTAGGTTTATCCCTTAGGAATTTACTAAATATTATATATAGGCCTTTTTAAAAGCCTATAGGTTAAGGGGCCCTAATAACTATAATTTATAGCTTTAGGCCCTATTAATCCAGCTATAAGCACTTAAATTACCTACTTTTTTTTTAAACCCTATTATAAGCCTTAGCCTTAATAACTATTATTAAGCTATTTTACTTCTATTATTTTATAATAGCTATATAAAACACTTATAAGCCTCTATAAATTAGATTATAATATTATTAAAAGCTTATAAAATACTAAATAAGTAATACTATTATAGTATTACCCTATAATATAGAACCCTTTATAATACCTTTTATAAGCTTAGCTTTAATAATTATAAAGGCTTTATAAAGGCATTTAATAGTAAATTTAATACTTAATTTACTAAGCTATAATTAGCTTTAATTATTATATAGCCTATAGATTAGATAAATCAGTATCTAAAGGCTATAAAAGATATATTTCTATAATAGGCTAAATATTAAAGGAATAATATTAGGATTTATATAGTGTTTAATACCTTATTAGATACCCTGAATTTATAGTTCTTTATAATAGACTTATTAAAGGAGCTATAGGATAAAAGCTTTTTAATTATAAAAGCTAGCTTTTATAAAGCTAGAGAAGCTAAGGAACCTTTTAAAAAGACCTATAAGGACTTTAAAAAGAAGGAAAAACTATCTAAATCTATTAAAAAATAGCTTTATAAGCCCTTTTAAAAGAATAAAAAAATAAAAAAGCCTATTATTAATAATAAGGAATCTAATAAAGCTTTCTTTATAATAAGTATTTATAATTTATTTATAGATAACTAGAATACTATAATTAATATCTAAAGCTTTAATTCTAAATCTAATATAAAAGGTTTAGAAGCTATAAAGCCTAAAGAATCAGTCTATAATACTTATTATAATACTAATATAAAGAATACCTTATTATATAATACTAGCTTAATATATTATATAATTAATAATAGAACTCTCTTTATTAATTATAATACTTATAATAAGAAATTAAGGCCTATAATAATTAATAATAATTTAATCTACCTAAAAGGATCTAAAATAATTATATTTATAATATTTATAATATTTAAACCCAGAATCTATAGTATTTTAGAATTAAAAAATATATTATATATCCCTAATATAGATATAAATATAATAAATAGGGTTAAGTATTATACTTTTAGTAGTATACTTTTATAAAAGAAGCTATTTATAATAGATTAAACCTATTATAGCCTATTAAACTTTATTAAATATAGCTTCTTCCTATAATAAAAAGGGAAGCTTATACCTGAATTTATAGGGCCTTTTAATTATTATTATAGCTATTTAATAGTGATTAAAATCATTTCTAAATCTCCCCCTAGTATATATAGGGATCTTATTAAGCCCTCTAAATTAGTAAAACAGCTATTAGAATTAATAAAAAGCCTTGAAATTTTAGGCCTATATATATTAGAAAGCCCTGATATAGACTTAGGCCTACTAAAAGACTTATTAGAAGATATTATATCCCTTCTAGAACCCTTTAAAAACATTATTATAAAGAGAGATATAGGCCTTTTAGCTAAAATTAGCTATTAAAAGCTATTATAGCTAGCAGGAATTTAATATATCTATCTTGATTATATTAGCCTATAGCTATTAAAGAAGATTGCTAAAATTTTAATAGGCTTATCTGATTTTATTATTATAAAAGAAGCAGATTTCTTCTATTTAGCTTATATATAAGCTAAATCAGTATATAAACCCTTTAAAAATCTAATCCTAGATCTATTAAAAGTGCTAGAGGTTATAAAGGGAGATACTTTTTAGATAAAATTAATCCCTTATAATAAGCTCTTTATAAGGCTTATTTTAATAGAAAGAAAATCCTATTATTAAATAATTCTTTTATTATTTAATAAGGAAGGTTATATTATCTTCTCTATTATAAAGGGCCTATTTAAAGGGCTAAAAGCCTACTATAAAAAATACCTTTTATAGCTATATTTTAATAATAGAAAAGAGGTCTTAGTACTACTAAAAGACTGGTTAATAAGTAAAGGTATTAGTTTTAGTATATCCAGCCTTTATATTTATAAGTAAAATAGCCTGCTAGAATGCTCTATAAGGGTTATTTTAGACTAATTATAGGCTATTATAATATAGGCCTAGCTATTACTCTTCCTTTAGATCACTATTTTATCTGCTATAATTAACCTTATTAACTATATAATAGTTATAAACAGGAATCTTAGCCTATTATAGCTCTTTTTATAAGAGCTAAAACCAGCTTTAATAATTAATAAACTAAATTTAATAGCCTATAAAGCTATTAGAGCTTATTATAAGGTTATTATCCCTACTAAGAAGTGTTAATAAGGTATTAAACTAAGCCCTAGAATAGAACCAGTTAGACTGCTAGCTATATTAGGTAAAAATATCTATTTAGTTTATATACCCTTCTATTAATAGGTAATTAAGATCTCTTTTCTTTATATTATAAAAGGAATAGGCCTTATAAGCTAGGGTTTAAAGGGTAATTTTTATAGCCTTTAAAGCCCTTCTAGCTTAAAGGGAGAATTAGAAGAGCTTTATACCCTATTAAAATTAATAGATAAACCTACCCTAAAGAGTCTGACTAATTTACAAGCTCTTAATCAAGCTAGAAGACCTATACAGCTGCCAGAACCTATATTACAGGCACTATAACAGCTATTATAGGCACTATAACAGCTGTTATAGGCATTATAACAGCTGTTACAGACGCTATAACAGCTGCCACAGCTGTTAGAAGACCCTGAACCTATACAGCTAGACCTTGCCTACCCTATAGACATCTGCTATAAGCTAAAGGTAAAATTTACTATTAAGGCTTCTTTAGAACCTACTAGCTAGAAACAAGCCTTAGAAAACCCTGCTAAAGTATAATGGATTAGTATTATTTATAGTGAATTCTACCAAATTCTATAAGCTAAAGTTATATATTTTATCCCTTTTTTAAAGGTTTTAAAAGATTAAAAAATCCTGAAAAATAAGCTTATTCTTAAGCTAAAAAGGGACTTATAAAATCAGCCCTTAAAATATAAGGCTAGGCTTATTATAAAGAGTTTTATATAAATTAAAGGAAAAGATTACTTTAAAACCTTTATAGCTACTAGTATTCCCTCTACCTAACAGATTTTACTAGCCTTAGTAGCCTCTTATAACCAGGAAATCAAGTAAATTGATTTTATAGGGGCTTTTTTAAATAGCCAGTTATCTAAAGATATTTTTATAGAATTTCTAGCAGGCCTCTCTTCTTTTATAAAGACCTAGACCCTTAAAAACCAACCTTTAGCAACCTTATTAGCTAAGATAAGCTATAACCCTACTATAAAACAGGTTATTTTATTAAAAAAGGCCCTATATAAGCTAAAAAAAGGCCTTTATAAATAGTAATAGCAGTTAATTAAGCTGCTAGCTACCCTAGGGTTCTAACCCTTAGTATCACAACTTAATAATATAGTTATAGGAACAGGCTAGGTTAGGTAATATAATAGGATAGTATATACCTTAGGGTATAAAGGTATAGGGAAGATTAATAATAATTAGTTTAAGTATCTATAAGTTTAGGTTATAATAGATCAGACAGAGCACTATTAAGCCTTATAATCTATAATATATATATATACCTATAATTTTCATTCTTTAGATATAGCTTAGATAGTTATTAATATATATTTAACTTTATTATATTATTTATTATTATTTATTATACTAATACTTAACTCCTAATTATAATATTCTATATCTATTATTAATATAATAAGACCTATTACTTAGAAACACCCTAACTTATCTATTAATATAAACCCCTTTTATTAGATTTATCTCTTAGGAATTTACTAAATATTATATATTAATAACTCTTATTTAATAGGTTACTATATAATCCTAAATAATATTATAAACTGCCTTAATTATTATAGGTACCACTTAATCAATTCTTGCCTTACTTATTATTAAGCTTTAGGCTCTATATAAAAAGAATATAGAACTTAAAGCTAAATTATAAGCTAAATAAAAAGACCTTAGCAAAATCATTAAACCTTATAAACCAGGATCTTTTACTAGATATTCTGGATCGCTTTAAATATTCCTAATATAATTTAAAGCTTACTATTAATTCTACCCCTATCAGTTATAAAAGGAATCTATAAAAATCCTATATACTATAGGATATATAAAGAGGACTACCCTTAAATAGTTCGAACCTATTATAAAAGATTATATAAATAAGAAGGAAAAAGATCAGGATAATAAAACCAAAAAGATCTTTTAAAAATATAATAACTTTAAAAATATAATTAAAGAAATCTTTAGATAAGTAGATAAGGAGAGAGCTATAATTAAAAAACTTAAACTATTATATTAATATAGATCAGTCTTAGACTATACCTTAAAATTTAAATAGATTACCTTATAAATCACCTAGGAAGATAATATATTAATAGAATACTTTTATAATAGATTTAAGGAAGAAGTTAAGAATAAACTCTTTAAAAAGAATAAATCTAAAAATTTAGCTAAGTATATTAAAATAGCTATTAAGATTAATAATAGATAGTTTATATAATATAAATAAAGGAAAACCAAAGGATTAAAATAAAATAATTTTAAATAAAAACTATAATACTAATCTAATTAAGGTAGATATAAAGAAAAACCTATTACCTATAAATATACCCTAAACCCTAAAAGAATAGAGCTTAATATAATATAAAAATATAATATATCTAGAGTTAAATACTATAATTATAATAAGATAGGATATATTATAAAAGACTATTAATAACTAAAATAAGAATAAAACTAAAAACTAATCCTAAAAATATAATAAAGTATATATACTATAATAATAAATAAATAAACCTTAGCTATAATAGAATAAAGAGGATAGGGAAAA
Source organism: Pseudodiploospora longispora (assembly GCA_036873115.1). Lineage (NCBI taxonomy): Eukaryota > Fungi > Ascomycota > Sordariomycetes > Hypocreales > Pseudodiploosporaceae > Pseudodiploospora > Pseudodiploospora longispora. Next base: position 10,041 of record JAZDSH010000163.1, read on the forward strand.
GAATAATTTAAAAACTATAAATATCCTATACCTTAATAATTACTAATACTATAAACTATACTAACCTAATCCAGTATTATATAATAGGATTAATAACTGGATATAAATATAAATAAGGAAGAATATTTTAAGGAGATCCTAGATTAATAAATAATCCTTATTATAGATAATAAAGATACCCTAATTAAGGATAAAATAATAAATAATAGCTTAAACTCTAGCTTTTTAGAATTTAAGAATAATAAACCTTTTAGGATAATATAGTATTATACTATACTATATTTATCACCTAAAAGTACTACTTATAAATACCTTAAAAAAGCAATAACTAAACTTATATAGATACCAAGCTATATAAATAGAGTTAATCTTTAACTTATAATTATAAAATATATTTATAAATAGATATTAAAAGAAGGCCTAAATATTCCTATTCTAGAAGACTACCTTAAAAAAGCCTTTATATTAAGAACTAATTATAATAAATATAAAAATAATTATATACTCCTAGAATCTAATTATATTTTTTATAATAAAATTAGCTAGATATTATATATTAATTTCTCTTGTTTTTAATATTAGAAAGTAAAAATCCAGAGTAAATTCTTCTTATATTATATAGGAGTATAAGGAATCAAGAATATCCTTATAGGAGATTAATTTATTGATTAATATAAGGCTAAGTACTTTATACCTTTTAGAATTAGTATATTTAAATTATACCCTAAGACCTTAAAAGAATATAAATAAAAAGCCAAAAATAAAGACTATAAATCTATCTATTATAAGATCTATAAATAAAAAAAACTTAAATTAGATTATAATAGATTATAATTCACTGATTATAGAAAAAAGGATTTATATAATTATATTAATCTCTAGTATAATATATACTTATAATAGAAGCTAATATAATAGTATAAAAGATAACTACTAGAAAATAATATTCTAGGAAGAATCTAATATAAGGTAATAATAATAATTAATTATAATAAACCTTAATATAAATAATATATAAAAGAAAATAAATATATATATAAGGAAATAAAGAACCTTTATAAATAAGAATTTAACTTTTAAATCTATAAAGAAAATCAAGCTGATTAAACTCTATACTATAAAATCATCTAAGGCTTAGATAGAATAAAATATAATAGACTATATAAAGAATATAATCCCAGAAACTTAAAAAACAAGTAAAATCACCTATAAGAGGGTTATAATATAACCCCTTAAAGAAGACCCTCTATATAATAAATACTAATAGGCTTAAATTTATAATAGAAATATAAATTATAGGATATTATTTTTATACTCTAGTAGATAGTAGAGTAATAGGTAATTATATATTATTAAAAGCTATAAATTATATATAACTATTATAATAAAATAAGAAAGAACTATACCCCTTATATAACCTTAAAGGGAATACCTTTATCTATAATAAAGAATAGATTAATAAAGAGATTAATTATCTTAAATTTAAAGTCTAAAAATATTAAAATAGTATTATATTTAATATAATAGATACTAGAGAATATAGACTTATATTAGGCTATCCCTGATTATATAATAATAACCTATAGATCGATTAAAAGATAGGCTAGATATAATAAAGCAATACTGTATTATCCCTAAAAGATTATAAAGATCTAATAATAATAGATAAAGTAAAGAAAGTATATTTTATAGCTATTAAGAAGGGCCTTTTATTAGGAAATTATACTAAAAAATAATATAATAATTAATAATAATAAACCTAATAGATTATTATTACTTTTAGGATAATAATAAAGTAACTATAAGAATATTCTAAAAATAAATCACCCTTAGATATAGAAAAATAATTTATACCTATACTAGAAGAATACTATAAATATATTAAATTATTTTATAAAAAACTTAAAATAAAGCTCCCTTTATATAACTAATAGGATTATAAAATCTAGATTATAAATAGAAAGAAGCCTACTTTTATTAAGATCTATATACTTAATATTAAGGAACTTAAGATATTATAAGAGTATTTTAATAAAATACTTAAAAAGGGATATATTTAATTATTTATATCTAAAATAGGATACCTTATTATATTTATAT
>JAZDSH010000164.1:0-12104 GCA_036873115.1 Pseudodiploospora longispora
ATTATTAATATAATAAATTATATTACTTAAAATACCTTAATTTATTTATTAATATAAACCCCTTTTATTAGGTTTATTCTTTAAGAATTTATTAAATATTATATATTAATAACTCTTATTTAATAGATTATTATAAAACCTAAAGTAATATTTAATTAATTAGTTTATTATTATAGCTCCTTAAACCCCTATCCCTATTAAATAATACTAAAACCTAATATCTATTAATTAATCTATTACCCCTTAACTAATAAATAATAATAATAATAAGGATAAAGAAAAGGATAAGGATATTATTAAATTAAAAGATAGAATAAAAGCCTTAAAAAAATAATTTAAAGCCTAATAGATATAGTTTATAATCTAATAATAATAATATTAAAATAATATAATACTATTTAATAACCTAATAGAAATAAGAATTAATATACTAATTAAATAAATTAAATAATTTATAAAAACCCTTATATAATAAACTAGTTAATACTAATATAAACTAGAATAAATAAATATATAAATTAAAGTAGAAAAAGACCCTAAAAAGATATTTAAGCTAAGATAGCCTAAAATATTTAATAAAAGCTTAAATAAACTCTAGCTATTCCTTACCTAATTCTATACCTTTTATTTATACTATCTAGCCTAGTTTAAAACAGAATCGATTAAAGTATAATATACTATAGAACTCCTAATAAGAATTATACTTATTTAATTTAAACCAACCCTATAAGATTATATTAATAACTCTTTAAAAAGAAAATCTATATATAAAACTAATTTAATCTTTAATAATTATAAAGAATTTAAAAAATAACTTAAAAAAACCTTTAAATTAACTAATAAATAATTATAAGCAGAATAATAACTATAAAACCTATATTAAATAGGATTTATTATAGATTATATTATTAAGCTTATCTAGATATATTTAAGATTACCTAAAAAAGATAAATAAGCTTAAATAAAAACTATATACTATAAATTAAAGACTGAAATTAAGAATAAGATTTATAAGAAAAAATATCCTAAAACCTTTATTAAATATATTATAATAGCTATTATTATTAATAATTATTAATATACTAAATATTAAGAAAAGAAATATAAGGAAAGAAATTAAAAACTAATTTATTATAGATTCTAATCCTAATAATAATAATAATATAAAACTAACTATAAATAAAGATAATAAAATTCCTTATTAATTTATATAAACCTTAATACTATCTAATAATATAATACTATAAGAATTAAATACTATAATTATAATAAAATAGATCACTTTATTAAAGATTATTAATAACCTAAATAGGAAAAGAAAGACTAGAAACCAGTCCCTAATATATAATAAAGCGTATATATTATAGCTAAGAATAGAAGAACCCTAGCTATAATAGGATAAAGAGGATAGGGTGTTATAATTATTATATTAGATTATTAGATATAGTATATATTATAATGATTAAATAATTAGATTATTTATTCCTTTATTTATCTAATCAGATTATTAAATAGCTAGAATACTAGATTAGATAAAAGAATAAAGGCATCCTTTTTATATATAATAACTGGTAGTAATTGCTTATAGCAGTTATATAACCCCTATCCTTATATAATTATTGCTCTAAAATTGAATTTTTTTTGCTTTGCTTAATAAGATCTTTTAATAGTCTGGTTTATTAATAATATATCTATTACTAAAACAAATACCTAGAAATAAATAATAATACACTAATCGCTAAATATATTATTAATTTCACTTAAATAAAATATCTATATATAATTATTATCTTTAAAAAAGATATTAAAAGGGCTAAGGAATTATTAAATACTATTAATTAATATACTTTAGCTATTAAGATTTAAAAAAATCCATTATCCTATTTCCCTTTAGACTAGGTTAAAAGAGAGGGTAAATTTACTTACTATTTATAAAAGTAGTATAATCGATATCTAGAATCTATACTAACCATAATAAATATAACTACTAAGATAATAAATAAAATATTATTAATATCTTATCTTCCTATTAATAAAATTAATCTATAGGCTATTATTAAATACTTAAAAAAACTATATCTAAATATAATATACTTACCTATCCTTATTAACTTTAGATAAACTAATAGCAGTATTAAATTATTAAACTAGAATAAGTAACTATAAATAGGATTTTAGTATAGAGCTATACCAAAAACAGGGAAATTATTAATAAAGAAATCAGTAATTAGATTTATGTTTTTTAATTAAATTAGATAATACTATTAATAGTTATTAAAAAAAGCTAATTAAAACCTTCTTTTAAATAAGAAAGTATAGGAGAGACCTATTATACTACCTAGTATTAATAAATAAGATATTTATAATATTAACTATACTTCCCTTAAGGTATTATTATAGATAGCCTTATCTTTATTAGATAATAAGACTATAATATTATCTTTATTAATTAATTTATCCTTTTTATCTTATTAAGAGGTAATTATTTATTCTAAAGTATAGATTAGAAATATAGCCAAAATATAATATACCTTTATAATAAATAATTAAGATAAGGCCTCTTTAATAGTATTAAGTATAATACCTTTAATTAGTTTATTAAATAAATAATTCTAGATACTGCTTAAATAAATAACCAGGAATATAATAAATAATATAGGTAATAAAGTAGATAATTAGTTATAGTAAGGAATTATAAGAGTATAATATAATAGATAAAAGATTTAAAAAATTAGAATATTTAATCCTAGATTAAAAAAATTATTTAATAGATCAGATATAGTATAAGTCAGAAGTAATATAATCTAGAGAAATATAGACCTTTTTATTAAAAGTATTTAAGATAATATAACTTATCTATCTTATATTAAAATAATATACTTAAATCTTTCTTAACTACTTTATAGAAAGGTATTATACTAATAGATTAATATAATAATAAAGTAATAATATTAGAATATTAAAAGATTTATCAATATATAGATTATAGTACTATAAAAGCAATTTAAAATAAATAAAATCGATACTATTAGAAAACTATTAATTATAAAGTATTTAAAAGAAGACTATTATTAAGGTATTAATATTAAGGAATAGGTATTAAAGCTGCTTTAAATAATTAGGGCAGCGGGCTTTAAAATAATTAATTAATAATTAAGCTAAATTTATATTTATTTAGATAAATCCCTAAGTAAGCTGATTTTCTATTTATAAAAGGGTATAAGTCTAATAAAGTATCTTAATTATATTTATAAAAAATAATAAGTATAATAAGTAATATTAGTTAAGATTAAATTGCCCTTTAATATAATAATACTAAGGTATTATAGGATAGATAATACTAAAGTAACTGAATTAATATATATATCTAATAAGATAGATAATTAAGTGTATTATAATTAGAATAATTAATAATTTAGTTAGTAAAGGTAATAAAATAAAAATCTATAATAAATAAATTAAACCTTTATATTAAGCTGAAATATATATAATAGCTTTACTAGAATAAGATTATATAATTAATTAATAGATTAGATAAACTAAAGGTTAAATAGTTTTTCTATAATAAAGGCTAGATAAATCCTTAAGATTAATTAGGATATATACTTTTTTATAATAGATTAAATCAGTAAATATAGAATTTCTATAATATATTATAATTAAGACCTAATAGTAGTATCTATTAAAGAAATAATTAATACTATTACTAAAATAAAGGAAATACCTGACCTATTTAATATTAATAATAAATACCTAGATATTAGGTATAGAATAATTATATATATTATTAAGACAGAGATAATAAAGATATTAATATTAATATTAAAGATAAGGGTATTAAGGAATATAAATAATAATTAAAGGTAGCTAGGTATTAGGTAATATTTAAGTTTATTATATATAACTTTAATAAAAGCTATTATACCCTAAATAATATTAATAAAACCTTTTTTAATTCTTTTTATAAATTATCCCTAGTATTTATTTTAATAGAAAATTCTTTATCTTAATAAATTCTTCCCTTTAAACTATTTATTCTATTACCTAGATATATAGGTAATAGAGAAAAAGATATATAAAAGGATTGCTTAAAGTATAGTATATATTTTAAGATAAGATCTTTATTAATATATTATATATTTACGAATAATTATATTATATTAAGAAAAAGTATATCTAATAAATTAATTATATTATTAGAATAGTTAAGTAAAGGGAATATAATGATTTATTTTAAATAGGTATATCTATATAAAAGAAAATCCAGGGAAGATATATACCTTTATTTTTAATAAGATTAAGTTATTAAAATAAATCGGAAATTTAAAGATAAGAAATTAATAAGATATAGCTATTTAAAAATTAATATAAGATTTATACTAAATAAAGTAGTAATAATTATTATAGTTAATATAGTATACTTGGATATATTAATTAATAAAGAATAGCTTTAATAAAACTTATTAAATATAACCTTTTATAAGATAGATAAGCTAAAATTAATATAAGGAGTAATTAGGCTATTTAAAATCACTAATAAAGCTAGATTTAACTTTTATATTATTAGATAAATCGATGAAAATATAATATATATTTATTTTATAATCGATATATAACTAATAAAAGACTTAAAATTAAATATATTATTAGGAATAAATTTTATTAGTGAATATAATATTAATATCTTAATAATAAGAAAGAAGTTAAAAATTTATATTATTTATAATATATTAGTACCTTTTAAAATATAGATAAAATATAAACTAATTTATTAAAGGGTAATAGTATTATAAAATATAGTGATTCCTTTAAGATTAAGGGAATAAATCCTAGTCAGTTATACTTATCTTGATTATTATAATCTATACTTTATAAAAAGGGTATATTATTTTATATTAAAGGATACTTTAATTATAGATTATATCTATACCTTAAATATACTAGGGGTATTACCTATAATAAGCTGGGTTATAATAATAAATAATATAGATAAACTAATAAGATATTAATATAAGTAAAAATTAGGATATCTAGATAATTATAATAGGTATAGATATTATTGCAATTTGCAGTATATAGTTATAACTAAAGCTAATAGTGATAGCAGTGGAAGAAAGGCAGTAAATAGTTATTTAGAGTAAAGTCTATAGAAAAGAAGAAAGAAATAATTAAATTACTAATAAAAAAAGAAAGCAGGATTTAACTAGGAATCTAGCTATCTTATATATCTAAATAATACTAGGATTATTTGGAATTATTTAAGAATTCCAAATAATATTTCTTTGGATTTCTAAGTATTCTAAATAATAAGAAAAAGAGGGGTATAAGGGATAAGCCCTTATTTCACTAGTCTAGCCTAATATAGCAGGTCAGGCTGCACAGGCTTTTTTAGATCTTATTATAGGTCAGGCTGCTATCTTATAATAGGTCTGGCTGCTAGGGTAATAGCAGGTTTAACTACTAAGCTATAATAGGTCTAGCTACTAGTCTTATAATAGGTCAGGCTATTATATAAAACCCACTTATTTTAATACTCCCTTTAATAAGCTATATAGTATATAATTAGCTTTTAATAGAGGGTTTTTATAGGTTTAATAAGCTTAAAAAGCCTTAAAATACAGGGCCTATTAAAGCCTTAGTTAGCCTATTAGTAGGTATAGCCTTAGTTATAAAATAATTTATCTTAAATAGCCTGCTAGCTATCTCCTGCTTAATATAGTAGAATTTTAGCAGGGTATACTTGGTTTAAGTATACTGATTAGGGTTCTTAGTATTACTTATAGAGGCTGTATTATTATAATATAGGTTTATAGGTTGCTGAAAAGGGATTTTTAGCTCTATAAAGAGCCTAGAGAGCTATTTTAGCTCTTTTATAGCCTCTATTAAAATATCTGATTCAGCTTCTATAGTTAAGAGGGCTATAGTAATCTATCTCTTTGCCTTCTAGCAGATAGGTCCGCTAGCTAGCTTAAAGAGATACCTATAGGTGGATTTACTAATAGTTTTATAGCCTGTAAAATCACTGTCTGAATAGCCTAGTAGCTAAAGAGCTAATTATTTAATCTATATAAGGTTTAAAGCCTTATAAAGGATAGCTAGTTCTTTAGAGCCTTTTAGGTATTTTAGAAGGTTCCTAGCTATATTATAATGGTTGATATAGCCCTATTATATATATCGAGAAAGCCACTGAATTAGAAAGGCTATATCAGGCCTAAAAAGCAGTATAAGGTATATTAAAATCCCTATAATCTACTAATAGGTCTATTATTTAGCAGGAGTAAGAATTCTTTTTAGGGATTCTTTTAGTATTTTAGGCTATAAAGGTATAGCTATAAGGGTTATATCTTATAGCTAAAAGCGCTAAAGAGCCTTATTAATATATTAAGATTGGTATAGCTATAACTCTCTTTTAGCCTGATTATAGCTAATTTAGACCCTTAAGAAAAAGGCTATAGGGCCTCTATCTTCTATAGTAAAGACCTTATTTAATAGGCATTTTAGCTTATTAATATAGGGTAGGTCCGATCCTATAATAAGGCAGTTATTAATATAGGTTATAATAAAGGTATTAGTCTTAGTATTAATAAAGATAGCTGGGTTAGAGATTAAGGGTTAGAACCCTAAAGTAGCTAGTAGCTTAATTAACTGCTATTACTATTCACAGAGGCCTTGCTTTAGCCTATATAAAGCCTTTTTTAGCAGAATAATCTATTTTATAGCAGGATTATAGCCTAGCTTAATTAATAAAGTTATTAAAGGTTTATTTCCAGGTATCTAGGTCTTTATAAAAAAAGAGAGGCTTTCTAGAAATTCTATAAAAATATCCTTAGATAACTAGCTATTTAAAAAAGCCCTTATAAAATTAATTTACTCGATTTCCCAGTTATAAGAGGCTATTAAAGCTAGTAAAATCCATTAGATAAGGGGAATACTAGTAGCTATAAAGGTTTTAAAGTAATCTTTTCCTTTAGTTTATATAAAACCCTTTATAATAAGCCTGGCCTTATATTTTAAGGGCTGATTTTATAAATCCTTTTTAAGCTTAAGAATAAGCCTATTTTTCAGGATTTTTTAATCTTTTAGAACCTTTAAAAAAGGGATAAAATATATAACTTTAGCTTATAGAATTTAATAGAATTTATTATAAATAGTATTAATCCACTATTCTTTAACAGGGTCTTCTAAGGCTTGTTTTCAGCTAGTAGGTTCTAAAGAAGCCTTAGCAGTAAATTTTACCTTTAGCCTATAGCAGATGTCTATAGGGTAGGCAAGGTCTAGCTGTATAGGTTCAGGGTCTTCTAACAGCTGTGGTAGCTGTGCTAGGGGCTGTGATAAGGGCTGTGGCAGCTGTGGTGTTTGTAACAGCTATTATAGTGCCTGTAACAGCTGTTGTGGTGCCTATACTATAGGTTCTGGCAGCTATATAGGTCTTCTAGCTTGATCAAGAGCTTATAAATCAGTTAGACTCTCTAGGGTAGGTTGGTTTATTGATTTTAGTGGGGTATAAAGCTCTTCTAGTTCTCTCTCTAAGCTAGAAGGGCTCTAAAGGCTATAAAAATTACCCTTTAGGCCCTGGCTTATAAGGCCTATTCCTTCTATAATATAAAGGAAGAAGGTCTTAGTTACCTACTAGCAGGAGGGTATATAGACTAAATAAATATTTTTACCTAATATAGCTAGCAGCCTAGCTGGTTCTATTTTAGGGCTTAGTTTAATACTTTATTAGTACTTTTTAATAGGGATAATAATCTTATAATAGGCTCTAATAGCTCTATAGGCTGCTAGATTTGGTTTATTAGCTATTAAAGCTGGTTTTAGCTCTTATAAGAAGAGTTATAGTAGGCTAAGGTCCCTGTTTATAACCACTATATAGTTAATAAGATTAATTATAGTAGGTAAAATAATAGTCTAAAGGAAGAGTAGTAGCTAGACCTATATTATAATAGCCTATAATTAGTCTAAAATAACCCTTATAAAGCATTCTGGTAGGCTGTTTTATTTATAGATATAAGGGCTAGATATACTAAAACCGATGCCTTTACCTATTAACTAGTCTTTTAGCAGTACTAAGACCTCTTTTCTACTATTAAAATATAGCTATAAAGGGTATTTTTTATAATAGGCTTTTAGCCCTTTAAATAGGCCCTTTATAACAGAGAAGATAGTATAACCTTCCTTATTAAATAATAAAAGAATTATTTAATAATAGGATTTTCTTTCTATTAAAATAAGCTTTATAAAGAGCTTATTATAAGGGATTAGTTTTATCTAAAATATATCTCCCTCTATAACCTCTAGTATTTCTAGCAGGTCTGGAATCAGATTTTTAAAGGGTCTATGCATTGATTTTACCTATATATATACTAAATAAAAGAAATCTGCTTCTTTTATAACAGTAAAATTAGATAGGCCTATTAAAATTTTAGTGATCTTTTTTAATAGCTATAGGCTAATATAGCTAAGATAGATATATTAAATTCCTGCTAGCTATAGCAGCTTTTAATAGCTAGTTTTAGCTAAAAGACCTATATCTTCCTTTATAATAGTGTTTTCAAAGGATTCTAGAAGGGATATAGTATCTTCTAATAGGTCTTTTAATTAACCTAAATCTATATTAGGGCTTTCTGATATATATAGGCCTAAAATTTCAGGGCTTTTTATTGGTTCTAATAGCTATTTAGCTGGTTTAGAGAGCTTAATAAGGTCCTTATATATATTAGGGGGAGGTTTAGAGATGATTTTAATTATTATTAGATAGCTATAATAGTGGTTAGAAGGCCTTATAAATTCAGGTATAGGCTTCCCTTTTTACTATAAGAAGAAGCTATATTTAATAAAATTTAATAAGCTATAATAGGTTTAATCTACTATAAATAGCTTCTCTTTTAAAAGCATATTACCAGAAGTATAATACTTAACCCTATTTATTATATTTATATTTATATCAGGGATATATAGTATATTCTTTAGCTCTAGAGTACTATAAATCCTAGGTTTAAGTGCTATAAGCACTATAAATATAGCTATTCCAGATCCTTTTAGATAGATTAGACCGCTACCAATCACTATAAGCCTTGGTTTCTTATTATAAGCATTATAACTAGTAAAGAGAGTTCTATTATTAACTATATAATATATTAAATCAGTATTATATAATAAGGTATTCTTTATATTAGTATTATAATAAATGCTATAAGCTGATTCTTTAGGTTTTATAGCTTCTAAACCTTTTATATCTGATTTAGAATTAGTACTCTAAATACTGGCTATAATATTCTAATTATCTATAGATAGATTATAAGTATTTATTATAAAGAAAGCTTTATTAGGTTCCTTACTACTAATAGCAGGCTTTTTTATCTTTTTATCCTTTTAAAAAAGCTTATAAGGCTGTTTTTTAATGGATTTAAATAGTTTTTCCTTCTTTTTAAAGTCCTTATAGATCCTTTTAGAAGGTTCCTTAGCTTCTCTAACTCTATAAGAGCTAGCTTTTATAATTAAAGAGCTTTTATCCTATAGCTCCTTTAACAAATCTATTATAAAAAACTATAAATTCAGGGTATTTAATAAGGTATTAAGCACTATATAAATCCTGATATTATTCCTTTAGTATTTAGCCTACTATAAAAAAGTATCTTTTATAGCCTTTAAATACTGATTTATCTAATCTATAAGCTATATAATAACTAAAGCTAATTATAGCTTAGTAAGTTAAGTATTAAATTCATTATTAAATATCTCTATAAAGCCTTTATAATTATTAAAGTTAAGCTTATAAAAGGTATTATAAAGGGTTTTATACTATAAGGTAGTACTATAGTAGTATTACTTATTTAGTATTTTATAAGCTTCTAGCAATATTATAACCTAACTTATAAAGGCTTATAGGTATTATATATAGCTATTATAAAGTAATAGAAGCAAAATAGCCTGATAATAATTACTAAGGCTAAGGCTTATAATAGGGTTTAAAAGAAAAGTAGATAATTTAAATACCTATAATTAGATTAATAGGGCCTAAAGCTATTAATTATAGTTATTAGAGCCCCTTAATTTATAGGCTTCTAGAAAGGCCTGTATTTTCTTAGATAGCTCTTTTAAAGCTAGTTCCCTTAATATATTAAAGGGCTATACTAGCTATAATAATAGCTAAGGTAGCTAAGATAGCTTAGGTTAAGGTTATAATAGCTCTTTAATACTATTAACTGCTATAGCCTCTATAACTTAGGCCTATAGCTACTATAATTACTAGATAAGCTTATATATCTAAGACTAAAGAGCCTATAATTCTAATAAATTTCCTTCTATTAAAAGGTCCTAATCTAATATTTTCAGAATCAGACTACTATAATATAATAGTTATAATAATATAAAGGAAAAATAAGCTTTTAAAAATAAGCTTATAGCTATATAATAGTATTATATATAGCTGAAAGTGCTAATTATAGTAATACTATATATAGCTAGGTCTTAGTAAGAGCCCTGGAACTAGTTAATTAGCTAGGGGGGTATTAGGTATAAGGGTTGCCTATTATATACTAGCTATAATCAGGTTATAGCATAGCCAGCATAGCACCTTTACTTAATCAGCTGATTTCTATAGTCTTATATAAGCCTTTTATAAAGTTAATTAGTAATTTAAGTAATTAATTATATTTAGTATAATTAGTAAAGCTATAACCTATAATTTTATAAGTCTAAATTAGTAATCTATAAATCCGAAAGTAGATTATACTATAAGCTATAGGTCTAATATTTAACTCTTATATATACAGTGTTTTTTATAACTTCTGATTAATAGGAAAATATAGGTCTAACTTATTAAAGAAGAGGGGTGAAAAATCTAATATATAAAGAGATTAAATATAGTAAAAAAAAAAAATATCTTCTTTTTTATAATCTAAAATAACTATTCTTCTAAGCTTATAACCTATTATAATTTATAGTATATAATTATAACTAAAGCTAATAGTAATAGTAATAAAAGAAAGGCAGTAAATAATTATCCAGAGTAAAGTCTATAAAAAAGAAGAAAGAAATAATTAAATTACCAATAGAGAAAGAAAGCAGGATTTAACTAGGAATCTAGCTATCTTATATATCTAAATAATACTAGGATTATTTAGAATTATTTAAGAATTCTAAATAATATTTCTTTAGATTTCTAAGTATTCTAAATAATAAGAAAGGGAGGGGTATAAGGGATAAGCCCTTATTTTATTAGTCTAGCCTAATATAGCAGGTCAGGCTGCATAGGCTTTTTTAGGTCTTATTACAGGTCAGGCTGCTACCTTATAGCAGGTCTGGCTGCTAGGGTAATAGCAGGTTTAGCTGCTAAGTTATAGTAGGTCTAGCTACTAGTCTTATAACAGGTCAGGCTGTTATATAAAACCCACTTATTTTAACAGATATTATATTAGGTTATAAGAAAATATTAATATAGTGATAAGCTATATAGATATAATAAATAGTGAATTTAATTTATTTAATAAGATAATTAAAGTGTTAAACTTATCTATAAATAAACTATAAGAGAAAGTTAATTTATATTTAATAGATAGATATAGTATTAAGAATCTTAAAAAAGGTTCTGCTACTAAACTAATTAAGTTAAATAAGATAAAAACTAAGTAAGGAATCTATATATATATAAAAATTCTAGAAGAGGCTATTATTATTATAAAACTGATCGAATCTTATAATATATAGTATAATTAAGGTATAATCCTAATAAATAAAAAAGATAAGATAAGAATCGATCTAATAGAAGGCTAATAAAATAAAAAACTAATAGTAAAGCCTTACCTATTAAAAATTAAAGATAGAAAATTTCTTAATACTATAATAAATAATCTCTATAATTAAGGATATATAAGCTGGATAAGAAAACTAATACCTTTTAATTACTCTGTTTTTATTATATAGTAATAAATTATAGATAAATAAAAAGGAAGAATGGTTATTAATTTAAGATAATTAAATAAAATTATTATACTAGATATTTATTCTATTCCTTTATAGGAAGAGATAATATTATCCTTAAAAGGTAAGAAATATATATTAATACTAGATATATTAATATTTTTCTATTAGTTATTGGTATA
>JAZDSH010000165.1:0-12078 GCA_036873115.1 Pseudodiploospora longispora
AGTTTATAAAAGGTATTATAAAGGGTTCTATACTATAGGATAATATTATAATAATATTATTTATTTAATATTTTATAAGCTTTTAATAATATTATAATCTAATTTATAAAGGCTTATAGGTATTATATATAGTTATTATAAAGTAATAGAAATAAGATAGCTTAATAATAATTATTAAGATTAAGGCTTATAATAGAATTTAAAAGAAAAGTAGATAATCTAAGTATTTATAACTAGATTAATAAGGCTTAAAGCTATTAATTATAGTTATTAAGATCTCTTAATTTATAAGCTTTTAGAAAGGTTTATATTTTCTTAGATAGCGCTTTTAAAGCTAGTTCTCTTAGTATATTTTAATAGAGGAAAAACAATACATATAATAATATACTATACCCAGGGCTGGCCAGGTGATACAGGGTAGCTGTATATAATCAAGCATAAACACAAGACTTTAAGATAATCAAGAAAAGCCATGAAGCTATAATAAATAAGAGTAGACTTAAGGGATTAATTGATTATCCTATTCTTAACCTAGAAAGCAACTGGAAAATTTCTAATTAGTTACTAGGAATTGCCTAGGATTTTCAAGAAAAACAGGGGGGAAAGCTCTGGATTCGATGATATCTGCCCGATTAAATAATCTGGGTATAGCCTATCTACTTATATAGTCCAATCCTCCCAAGTACAACCTATACAGCTATAGCTTAGTTAACTAGTAAGAGGGTATAATTAAACCTATTATTAAAATATTAAAGGGCTATACTAGCTATAATAATAGCTAAGATAGCTTAGGTTAAGGTTATAATAATTCTTTAATATTATTAACTGCTATAGCCCTTATAATTTAAGCCTATAATTATTATAATTATTAGATAAGCTTTTATATCTAAGATTAAAAAGCCTATAATTTTAATAAATTTCCTTTTATTAAAAGGTTTTAATCTAATATTTTTAAAATTAAATTATTATAATATAATAATTATAATAATATAAAAGAAAAATAAGCTTTTAAAAATAAGCTTATAATTATATAATAGTATTATAAATAATTAAAAGTGCTGATTATAATAATAATATATATAGCTAGATCTTAATAAAAGCCCTAGAACTAGCTAATTAATTAGGGGGGTAATAGATATAAGAGTTATTTATTATATACTAGTTATAGTTAGGTTATAATATAGCTAGTATAATACCTTTATATAATTAATTAACTTTTATAGTCTTATATAGGCTTTTTATAAAGTTAATTAATAATTTAAGTAATTAATTATATTTAATATAGTTAATAAAGCTATAATCTATAATTCTATAATTTTATAAATCTAAATTAATAATCTATAAATCTAAAAATAGGTTATATTATAAGCTATAGGTTTAATATTTAATTCTTATATATATAGTGTTTTTTATAACTTTTAATTAATAGAAAATATAGGTTTAACTGGTTAAAGAGGGGGTAAAAAATCTAATATATAAAGAGATTAAATATAATAAAAAAAAGAATCTTCTTTTTTATAATCTAGAATAACTATTCTTTTAGGCTTATAATCTATTATAATTTATAATATAAGGTTATAATTAAAGCTAATAGTAATAGCAGTAAAAGAAAGGTATTAAATAATTATCTAGAGTAAAGTCTATAGAAAAGAAAAAAGAAATAATTAAATTATTAATATAGAAAAGAAAGTAGGATTTAATTAGAAATCTAGCTATCTTATATATTTAAATAATACTAGGATTATTTAGAATTATTTAAGAATTCTAAATAATATTTCTTTAGATTTCTAAGTATTCTAAATAATAAGAAAGAGAGGGGTATAAGGGATAAGCCCTTATTTTACTAGTCTAGCCTAATATAGCAGATCAGGCTATACAGGCTTTTTAGGTCTTATAGCAGGTCAGGCTGCTACCTTATAGCAGGTCCGGCTGCTAGGGCTATAGCAGGTTTAGCTGCTAAGCTGTAGTAGGTCTAGCTATTAGTCTTATAACAGGTCAGGCTGTTATATAAAACCCACTTATTTTAATATTACCTTATATTATTATATAATTAGGCTTCTAAATAATACTTATTTCTCTTAAATTAAATAGGGGAGTTGCTTAATTTAAAAAGAATAGGCTAGCTATTAACTAGTTATATAAAGGATCACTAATCCACGCCACTTAAACCTCGACCTGTACAGAGTAATAGCCGAATGTCTCACCCATTGCGCGTCCACCAAACATCGACACCAATCAGGTTCCTCAACAAGGGAGACAGCAAGATTAGAGTCACTGGCAGCTGGCAGAGCCCTTCGTTTCCCTCTTAAACCCGCGTCTCGCCCATCTCAACTGTCGCCGATGCCAAGCCGGTATTCGCACATTTCAATTCTATAATGCATACCAGCCTTAAAACCCTCATCTATACTCTCCTCTCTGCGCAGCTTGTGTTTGCTGCAGCAGTAGCGTTACCCAGCCCCTCCCCCCCAAAGTTGAATCTCACTGCCATAAGCGCACACAACGGCGAGTCCACTCTAGCTTGCTGGCAGCTGGACAACCCATTTACGCAGTCCAATGTGCCTGGAACCGTAGGCTCCAAGTCATTGTCACTTGGCGATATTGGAAATAGCACTCTATCAGTTCTTCCTCCGCACTTCGATGGCGGATTTCACAATGCGCCGACGCTACAGTATGTATCTCCAGCTTGGAACCTCTCACTATCAGTAGAACCGCAGAATATTTTGAATCTGACAGACCCGTGCCCTAGGTATGTCGTCTTCACAGCTGGACTAGCACGTGTATCTCTATACAAGGGCAGCGACGAGGTATATGTGCAAGGAGGTAAATACGGTGTTGTTATTGCAGCAGATACTGCCGACGTTTCAAAACATGGTCATCGAACGGAATATCTAAGCGGTGCAAACACAATCGCGCTCCAACTACCAGTCGCTAGCATTTCACATAAGGTTCTTCACAACGGACCATGCAAGTTCTCAGAGCTGACTGGTATTTAATAATTATACATGTGCCGCGCAATGGCGGTATGGTCAGTGGGTGGTCGATGAATTATACGAGGGGGTAAGGTCAGGCCCCAGGAAGATGGAAGCGCATGCTAGACCCAGCCCCCAGATCAGCCTGGGCAGAATCGTGTAAATAAGGCAGGGCCTGCCCAGTTATCTGGGTAGGTCAAGCGATCGAGGTTGTTATCACTTACTACCTTCGAATACACTTCGTACCCACTGCTCGTTGTGTCTTCTACTCAGCTTCCTCACTCTCCTGCCAATGAGAATAATATCTATAGCTGAATTCATTATTTATTAATTCATATTTCTCTATAATATATAGATAACATATAATATCCCTCACATATAACATGAACCATGCAGGCACCTGGTTCCGAGAACGCTAATGCCGAGTTGGTGTTGTAGACTCGGGCATTGGCCCATATCCTTTTAGTTTACTAGAAGGAAGAAGGATGAGCCCGCTGAGTAAGCAGACTATATAAGGACAGTATTCAGGACGGAATTATAGTGTAATCTTTTCTACTTCCTTAAGTTTATTAATAACATTCTTGACGCCTACTAGCAGTAGGAATAGGGCCAGCTTATTACAGTTGGAGGTTTTAACAATTCGCAGCCTTGCAGCCGTCCCATCTGATTAATTGTCATAAACGCCATAGATATTATATATGCTTCTGTATTGCAGGTCAAATAGAAGCCATTATGCTGGGGTTAGCTGAATATTTTGAGATATCGAAGGGGATAAGATACGGGCCTTCAACCACACTGTGCTTGGGTTGCTGTACCGTTTTCGATGGGCGGTAATTAAGATAATGCATGAAACAACGGGAGAAAAACATACACGGTTGGTGAGATGTCCTTCTGCGCCTGTGCTTCAAGCAGACTTAACGGAATCACCCATAACACCGTGGAATGCGAGGGTATTTCAGCGAATCAAACAGTATAATGAGTTGATTCGAATCTTTAGGTTCAACTCAGAATGTTTTGTGTTACATTTTAACCTAATATTCTGTCTGCCCGCTGTAACTTTCTTGAGTTGGTCTTAGTGACGTGCTTGTTCCCGCTATTGGCAAGCCGTGAGCGTATTAATGTTACCCAACGTAAAACATAATGCCAATCACATTACGATCGCCGAATTCAACCCTGTACAGAAGTATGCTTTTACCATCACTTTTGTCCGTATATGCAGACTCAGTCAATACACCAAGTTGCTCGAACAAATCCAACACAGGGCTCAGGGATTGGGCGGGGGTGCTATTGGGTTCAATGTTAGGTACGTTTATTGCTTCTACCAACACATCTGGAAGTGTTTCTTTCATAGTTGGATGCTCCTCCGTGGTAATGACAACCAATGGTAGGGATTTAACACATGGATAGCGTTTCCGGGACCACTGCTGACAGAAGCAGCGAGTCAATGAGAGAAAGCGCTGGAGGTTGAGAATGCGATGATTCAAGGACGTGTACATGTAAATGGCAGGGACAGGGCGGATGAATGTGGCTTGAAGTATACTTTGCAGCGGATAGAAGACAAATAAAACTCTAATGTTATTGATGGAGCATTAACCAAGACAGTCCATCAACATTCTCCTCTCTGCCCTGTTTGCCTCGGGCGCCACTGCTGCCGTGATTGGTCGAGCAGACCTCAGTGGCAAGTAGACAATCACTAATAGCAGACAGGTTACATTGCTAACTGCCTAGGAACCAGGCCAATTGACAGCTATTGTACAACAAGTAAGATTTCGCAGATCATTCTTATATTCCTACAATATGGGCCTAATATCATGGAAACAGTGTCAACTTCCACAAGAATGCCGCCCTGCTCTTGCCGCCGCTGCTAAAGAATTCGAACACAGCCAGGCTCACCCTGGTGCTGAGGAAGGCCCGCGCGTCATAAATGACTTCATTCGATCGAGTCCGGTACAGTTACCACTATATGCATTGGAATTTTGCTGAGTAAACAAGTTGTACTAATACGATAGAACAATTAGATGCAATGCATTGTTTCAAAGTCAGTGGAAGACTGTCTTCTTAAGGTTCGGGATCAGGTCGACGAGGCGCTTGTTAGTCGCCGCTGGACTATCGATGACAGGAATGTGATAGATGAATTACTAAAGGTTATGAAGGAACTGACGCCAGTCATTCCGCCCCTAATTTCTGCTCAACGTTAAGCAACTAGAAGTAATAGGCTACCCCGAGCATTATTATATGTCTGAATAATTTTATTTTGCAGATAACAAACAATCTGTAAAATCCTTGACCTGATTTCTGCGCCTAGCTAAAAATGGTAAAATCGTACATGTACTTTGTTCTTTGAAATGACCCTTATTATAGTATATATTCAACCTGATACCCTGGAATATACCTATATAACGCTTGTCCTACTAGATGTGCTCCTTCGCAACCTAAACAGAGTAAGAATAAATAAAATAAAATAAAAACTAATTGCTCGTTTTATAAACTATTTTCTACCTATTAAAATCCTGAAAATAATTAGAGCTGTCTTAAGGACAAATATTGTTAATACACTTAAATCCCAAATTTATATAGTAATTATATTATATTCTTAAGGATTAAAAATTCTACTTTTTATTGTTATATAAGGGGTCTGGCTTTGGTCGGTACTAGGCCCTGTATATTTGTACACAGGCCAGGCCTATGCTTATCCTGATACTCGGCTCTTCTAGCTTAAGTAGCCAGTTTATTGCCTGTATAGGACTCACATGATGGACGTATAAGCAATTGAGCTAGCAGGCGCCTAACGCACTTGTTGCCTCTGGGAGGTCCTAATGCTCTGTGTTAATGGCATGAACTTGGGCCAGCCAGCGGCCTGCCTGGTAGGCATAACTTTTCTGGGCTATACGAAATAGCCTGTTTCTTAGGATTTCTTGAGTTTGCTGGCCAGAGTCGTGGCCGGCCTCTTTGGTGGCATTCGCCTTTGGCTAAGAGATTCGCATCATGAATTTCCATCTTGCCCAGGCATCTTTATCTCGATGCCTTCAATTTATGCCTGTGTTATATCTGGTTATACTGCTCAGCCTGACACATCAAGCTGGCTAATCAAGCCATAAGAGCCGGGTATCAGGATCAGTATAGGATAGGCATATATACTAAGGTGTAAGGCCAAGGGCCGGCCAAAGCCGGACCCCTTATACAAAGGGTATAATTACAATATCTAATCCTCAAGAATATAATATAATTACTATACAAATCAGGGATTTTAAGTATACTAATAGCAATAGCCTGTAGTGGTAGTTTGCTAAGTATACCGGTCTTTACTATGTAATACTATAAGCCTCGGGTCAAGATCGATCTGTAAGGGTCGCTTGGGCCGGCATCAAGCCAGCAGTGTGGGCTGCCTAGCAAACAAGCCAGGCACTGGAGCGTCACCGCAATGAGCGAATGAAGGAATTGCGGCTAGAGACTTGTTGGCAATAAGACGCTTGCGGAAGCTGATGTGGATCCTTTAAACGAGTTGATACTAGAGAAGGGTCGAATTGCGAAAGCAATGATTAGTGAACTCCCCCTTGATTATCACAGTGAACTCAGTGTGATGTGGGATATATTGTTTCTACTGAATTCATTTTGGACTGTTTTCTTTCGCCCAGAGGAGTCTCCTCAGGATGGCGCATGTCCATATTGCGGCAAGGATGTAGAAAGGTAGGAACTTTCCTAGGTATGAACAATTTTTTACTAACTGTACCTACTATAGTCTACTTAAGCGACAACGGTGCAACCATATCCATCACTGTCGTAGAGCTGATGTATCTCGCACACTCTGCACTCCACAGTCTAGGCTCGAATTTTGCTTCTTCTGTCTGTCCTTTTGGAAAGCCAAACAATGGCATGAGCATTGCAAAATACATTTATCTAGACCATCAAAACTATGCGGTTCGATGACTTATCACCACACACTTGTTTGGCCTGCGTTTTGCTCGCTCTGTATGCAATCAGAGGGCTTGTTGCCAGGAGAGAGACTGCAACACTGGGAACGGGATGTTGATGCTATTCGTCATATTGAGGAACGCCACAGCTGGTGCTGGATTTGCAATGTCTGTGATTTCATATGCAATGACAGCACAAAAGGTTGTCAACACCTTGTGGACGCTCATGGATACACAATCTCAAACCAAACTAGAGTGGCGTTTTCTCAGACATCGGACGAGCTACAACTACTGGACGACTTGGACACATCTTCAAGCAACAAGTCAATTTTGGCAAGTCCATCATCTGGGCTCATTTCAGAAGGTTTTTGCAAAATTAAGCAAACGGAGCCATCAAGACATGTGCGATTGAAGTTGACTTCATGTTCGACGAAGAGATCCAGTTGCGCGGATCAAAATGACATCAAGCATCATAGCAACCAGACTCGTCACAAACATCCCAAAATTGTCTTGCGGATACGGTAGTAGGTGGGTGCAGGCTCACCGTGAGCGACGGCGACCTGAAAGGCCTCGTAGTAAGCTCTCGGCACACTCGCGTCAGTGATGCCCTCGCCATGTAGTAGATCTAACAGCCTTCGCACATCCTGCAAGACCTAATATTACCACAGCGTGACTTCGAATAGAATCATCCCGGCCCCTCTAGGCTCGACTACTCCGTACACGAGCAACACCACACGCCCGAAGCAACGGGCCCTTTTGCAAGCACACAAAACACATCAACGACCACAGCATGCGCAGCACTGCCACTTCTGAAGACAAAAGCCATTGTGCCTATGCGTCACAGACGCCCTGTTGTTTCGCCAGCCAATGTTAGCTTGTTTTTGCCTTGCGGAAAGCATAGCATAGCAGAGAAGAGGAAGAATATGGAGACTACATACGCAAACTTCTTTTTGACACTCCGATAGCTGCCCACCTGTTTTACCTTTACACCGAAGCTCAGGAGCGAACTTCTTCTTACAGAGCTCACAACGCTCTTTATCGGAATAGCAGAATTTCGTCTATGCAATGCGAGGGCATGAGTAACATCGTTCAATCCGAGTGAATCAGCAGAGAGACAACACGTACGCATCTCTTTTTTTTGCATTTCTCTAGGTTCTTTGCCCCCAAGAATTCACATGCTGGAGCAGCAAGCTTATTGCAGCGGCTACACTGTCGCTCTGTTGTAGTACACCTTGTTTTCTATAGATGGATGAGCAAAGCTGTTGCAGCAGCCAAGAATGAAGTTACTTACACATAGCTGTTGTGTGCATTTCGCTTTTTTTACGTCGTCTGTAAAAAAGCATCGGGATAAAGCAAACCGCTTGCATCCCTCGCATTCTTTGTCTGGGACATAGCATGTGATATTCTATAACTGCATATAAGCAACGGCATTCATTACCTTGGCAGAGAAATGCTCTACTTATGACGGTTGGGTTGTACGTACGCAGACTTTCTTTCCACACTTAATGTCGTCCTCATTGGTATACTTACCACACTTTGAGCTCATGCAGCTACTGCAGTTCTTGTCTTCCTCTTCCGCCCGCCTCAGAGCAGAAGATTCAGCGTCCTGGTTCTTTTATCAGCAAGCGACCATCTTGAAAACACACAAATATACTCATGTGGCTATCGTTAAGTTGGGAGGTTCGTACGCAGTGCTCCTTTATACACTCCTCACTCGCAAATCCTCCGTTGCACCACTTTACCTTGCAACTACTGATTTCTTGTTTTGCCTTTGTTATTTCCTCCGCAAGACCAGCAGGACACATTGAAGCCTGACCATTGTAACCGTCAGTAAGTCGAAATGCATTCCATACAAAATGCCAAGATATACATACACAGGGATTGTTCTCCATACATTTCCCAACACGCTTGTTCCTACACGCACGCGCGCTGAGGCGGTGGCATTCATTGCATCTATCCAGATCAGTAGGCGGACAGCTTTCTTTCTGTGAATATTGTAAGCGGATATAGCTGCGTCTAGAGCAGTCAGTTGCATCTTTGTTGGGCGATATAGGACACGTACGCATGTCTTTGCTTCGCATTGTAGGAAATCCTCCAATGTCCCAGACCCATGACAAATAACGGTCGAGCGTTTCAGACACCGCTCACATTGCTGCTCTAGACTTGGGCAATGTCCCTCGTATTTGCCAGGCGGAAGAGCATCGTCAGCCCCAGTGGTGTCATCGAGACAGCCATAGGGTCCAGCACCACAGGGTCCATCCACTACGCAAAGAGGAGCCCGATAAACCGTCTCGGCGCACGTATCCTAGGCTGTTGTCAGCTTGTCTCTGAAATCCCAAGCCCCGCTTGTGGTTGACAGCTAGTAACATACGCCTTTGCGATCCAGACAGCCATATTGCGACATTTTGCATATATTATTCCACGCTTTCTATACGTTATATTCGCGTCAGCTAACATTCTTTTATGTAATTTAACCTTTTGAACTTCAGCGAGAAGTACTCACAGCTGTACATGTCTCCTGTTAATTTTTCATCTCCAAGTTAGTTCTCGTCAACCAACTCCGGGAAAATGGCTCCTGCAACAGCTATACATACAATAGGCACGCGATTACGCTAGTTCCCCAACAATTGTTAGCAAACTCCAAAGCAGTTTCCGGACGTATAAGTCATGGACATTACTACATACGCATGTAAGGGTGCACGCAGGTCCCTTTTTATGATTCGATATATTAACATGGGACATTCCTGCTAGAATGAGATCTCGCTCATCGTCAGGAGACCAACCTTATTCTGTGCCTGCGTCAGCTCCTTTCTGTGTGTATATGCATGTAGGTATCACTGCAGCAGGCATATCTTACTGGTTCAAACGAGTTGACCAATGTGGCCAAGCCCAGTGTGATGGCAGTTACAATTCTGACGTGCATTGTTCCTACGTGAATAGGATAGAGTAAAGGTTTCGACGGAGAGATTCTGTAATAGCTGTTATGTGCCCTATTTTTCACAATCAAATGCCAAACTGAATCATCCGGTTGAGGGGAAAAATCTTCTGCCTTATATAATCTATGGACATACATACTTGTCACAGGTTAGCTCCCGGGTGTAGTACTCTAATCTCAAGACTCTGTCATCTCTGTACGGTATATGAGACACACTTATAGCGCTAGCTTGGAGACATTTAATTATACTCACACTAATGCGGAAACAGCCGCACATGGGGAGTACTGAATGGCATATCATTTGATCGTCAGGGCCAACTTGACACGGGTTATGAAGGATCTAACCAGGATGAGCTGTTAGTGAGGGCAATGTGGCATGATTCACGCATGATTGTACCGGGTAACTGAGCATTGATATGACCCTATTCAGCTCTTCTCACAACATGTCATTCGGTACTCCGTACAAGATCGGCACCTAGTTTGTGATACATGGGGGATGCACCTAATAGTTGTCGCATAATAATTTGACACTTGGACATATGCTCCAATTGTATCTTTCCATTGCCAGGCTCTTTAACCCGGCCGTCTTCACTGCCTAAATGTTTACGAGCTAGTATATGTGGCTTGCTGCCTCTTTTCTCCCGATGTCTCTCTTCTCTGACCTGGGCTGACCTCTGGGGTTGGCCATGTTGCGTACAGCCGCCATCACACGGCGAAACTATCCGGTTCAGCTGTCGCTTTGCCTTCTTTTGCCCTTTTGTCTTATGCCTCGCCCTTGAAAGAGAACATCGACCCCCGCATCGCTCTAATGGACAATGATATTTGAGGAAAGAGGACGGCCGAGCTAGTGAAGAATTGGGATCCCGATTGGCAAGCTCGTTAGCTGCTACGCTAGGTTGAGAGGCAGCAGGTTAGAACGAGGCAATACTTGGCGACGACGGAACTACGACTGGGAACAGTGAGAGAGGAGAGTGGGAGAGAGTGGGAGAATCACAGATGGGCGGCAATGGGCATGTCTGTTTGTGTGGGTGTATCTGTGTTCCATTATAATATACGCATCAGGTCATGGACAGAAATGTCTCGGCGACAAGCCGAAAATATACCTCCCAATTTCCCCTCTGTCATCCATGGTTGTGTTTTGGCGTAGGAAAAAGAAGGGTTACGCAGAATATCGCTAGAAGTACCTTGCACGAAAAGCTATAGATCTGAAATGGGACGTTAGCTCTACAAAAGGGTAGGTGAACGAGTTTGTAAAAATAATATTCGCACTATGCGCAGCCACGCCTTGGTCAGACGTTGTCGCCATACGACGCCTAGAGCCCTGAAGCTCTACGGCAGCCTTGGTGGCTGGCAGCCATATCAGATGACCCATGGTTAGAATATACCCTGGAGGAAACAGATCTCTAGAACCAGTTACAGTGGCCTGTCAGGGAGCAATACATCACCGTACCACCAGAGGGACGCCAATATGGAGAACTCCAGGTGCGGAGTCAACGCGCCAGTTGGACTTGTTGTAGCTGCTTTAGTTGTAGCATCAGCAGCGGGTCAAGGTTATGTTGCCTAGCAGCCTCTAAAGGATAGTATTAACGCACAATACAGAATTTACGAAAGCGCTCTACAGGTGGTATCAGGTGAAGGTAATAATACCATCGTTTAGCAACTTCTCATTTGAACGGCGACTGGGCCAAAGCCAATATAGTTGCTTGTTGTGAGATCGGCGGCTTTGTCTTTGCGCCCCGCCTCACCATGGTTGCTAGGACCATATCGCACCAATTGGATTATAGTAACGCAAACGGCTTGTGTGGTTATTTGAAGATATGTAACTGAGCCTCTACCCACTATTATAATATAGCTAGAAATCTTTTAAAATATTTAAAAGGCTTTAAAGAACTAGCTATCCTTTATAAGGCTTTAAATCTTATATAAGCTAAATAATTAGCTCTTTAATTACTAGCCTATTTAGATAATAATTTTATAGATTATAAAGCTATTAATAAATCTATCTATAAGTATCTCTTTAAGCTAGTTAATAGGCCTATTTATTAAAAGATAAAGAGATAGATTATTATAGCCCTTTTAATTATAAAAGCTAAATTAAATACTTTAATAAAGACTATAAAAAAACTAAAATAGTATTTTAAGCTTTTTATAAAATTAAAAATCCTTTTTTAATAGCTTATAAACCTATATTATAATAATATAATCTTTATAAATAATATTAAGAACTTTAATTAATATACTTAAATTAAATATATTTTATTAA
>JAZDSH010000166.1:0-12052 GCA_036873115.1 Pseudodiploospora longispora
AATCTATTCTCTTTTTATATATCACTTTCTTAATAATTAAATAATTATTATTAAATAAATTATTCTAATATTTTAAAGATAAGATATTACTTAATTATAATAATAAGAAAAATATTAGGACTAATATAAATATAATTATATTCCCTTACTTTAATAATATAGTTATATTACCCTAGGATTATAAATACAAATATTTATAAAATATTTAAATTAACTCTTAATTTATTTAAATATTTAAGCTTAATTATAGAAAGAGCTAATTAAGACCATTTAATAATCTTATTATTCCTATAAATATAAGCTTTAATTACTATACCTAAGCCTATAAAGGAAGATTATTAAATACCTTAGAATCACCTACTAGCTTAATTTTAGATACTCTTATACCAGAAATCCTTATATTAATAATACCAGCTTTTATTAATATAGCTACTTAATCTATCCTAAAAAGACCAGCTCCTAAAATACTATTAATTAATTAGATTAATAATACTATTAAAAAAGGATTAAAAATATCTTTAAAAGGGTTTAATAAAGCATTCTTAAATAGTTTCGAAATACTTATAAAAGTAAATAAACCTAGAAGGTATATATTCAACCTAAAGCTTAGAAAACTCTTTAATAATACCAATATTATAAAATACCTTTTAAATTATAAACTTAAGATATAAAATAATAATATTAAGGATAATAATAAGAAAGTATATTTTATATATTATATAATTAATATTTATAAAGATATTATTAAAGGGCTTTTTAATAATCTTATTTAGGATAAAGTAAAAGATATATTAAGGAATTGATTCTTTAAAAAAGATTTATAATAATTAAGATCTTATAAAGATTACCTAAAAGTATTAGAATAATAATATCTATAATTAATAAAAGAGATACTTAATTAGCTTAATAAATATAAATTCTATATATCTAAGTATAATAAAGATTAATAGTTATTAAAGTTATTATTAAGAGTACTTTATAAGACTATACCCTTAAACCTTTTTATAAAGGTTATTAAGAAATACTTAATCTTAGATCCTTATACCTTAAAGGATTTATCTTATATAATACTTTAAAGCTACTTTTATAATTAAATAGCTATTAAACTTATAATTAAGTAAAAAGAGATATTAAATAACCTTAGGAATTATATAAATACTATTATAGCTAAGGCAATACTTAATCAATTTACTAATATTACTTTCTTAGCTTTTATTAAGTAATATATTAATTAAAAGGAGGCTTTCTTATCTATACCTAAAGCAGCCCCCCTTTCTAAAAAGAAAATAATAAATATTAATAATCTAATAAAATTAATTAATAACCTTAAGATTAATATAATTATTAAGAAGGATATAACCTAAATAATTACTAAATTCTAAGCTAATACTAATATAAGAATTATTAATAAATCCTATTTTTAAGAACCTATAACTTTCTTATCTAGCTAGATATTATTTAATTAAGATAATAATAATAATATCTTTATATTAATAATCTATTTATAAAATAAGAATACTTATTAATACTATAATTTATTTATATATTTTCCTTTATATTATAATAAACTAATATATAATACTAAGCTTAGATTCTATATATATAACTCTTATATAGGTATATTAAATTTAAAGTATATAATAGGATAGAGTATAATCCTTTTAATTATAATAACCTAATTCTTAAAAATAAAAGGATATTATTAAAAATTAATAATAGCTTAGGTCTTATACTTCCCTAACTATATAATTATACCTTTAATTCCTTTTATTAAAAAAAAAGCCTTTTAATACTTTAATTAAAAGCTAACTAAATATAAGGGTATAATTATAAAAAGGAATACTATCTACCTTAAACCTAAATAATATCTAGTAAAGTTATAATAGTCTAATATAATTCTTAATAAAGATATATTAAAAATATCTTATATCTTTTTATCCTATTATAAGGATAGCTATAATTAAATAATATCTATCTACTCTATTAATATTAATATAAATAAAAGAAAATATTAAAGAGAAAAGGATAAGAACCTAGCTAAAGCGCTTATAATAATTTATTAAAAGAGTATTAAGAAATCAACACTTACCTCTAAGAAAATAATAGCTTCTTAATCTATTATCTTATTAAAAAATATAATATAATTAATAGATTAGAATACTAGATTTCCCTATTATAGAATAAAGTTAAAAGAGATATTATTAACTAAGATTATTAGAGTATTTTTTTATATACTAATTAATCTAAATCCAGACTTAAATACTATAATTAAGCAAGACTTAATAAATTAAGTAGATAATATAATTAAAGTTCTCTATATCCCTAAGGATAAATTAAATAATCCTAGCTCTATTAAGAATTTATAAGGATTTATAAGAGTAATAACTCTTTACCCTTATTAAATTAGTTTAATTTATAATAATACCTTCTTTAATAATCTTATAAAATAGATCTTTATTAATACTATTAATCTTAAAAAGAATATACCTAAACTACCCTTAGATTATAAAGAATATTAAGAGGTATTAATTAATTATACTAATAGCTTTAATACTTTATAAGAGTTAATATATTATTATAATCTAGAATTAATTAATAATAACCTAGAACTATCTATACTCCTATTTTCTATTAATAATATATCTTATAATATAACCTTAATCTACTTAAATAATTAATAGCTATTAAATATATAATAAACCCTAAAGATCTAAATTAGAATTAAATTAATAAAGGGAAAAGTAATAAATATATTAATTAATTTAGGATCTAAAAAAAATATTATTTTAAAAACCTTAGCTAAAAGATATAGGATTAAATATAAACCTATTAAGATTAAAACTATATCCTTTTTAGGATAGATTATATAAATAATAAAGGAAGTAAAAGTTTAGCTTTATATAGGCTTAGTATAGATCTTAATATATTTATAAATTACCTTAAATAGAGTTATTATCCCTTTTATTCTTAGAATACCTTTTATTAAAATTATTAAGCTATTATTTAATTATTCTTAAAAAAAAGGAGATCTATATATATATTATTAGATAAATTAAGTTTAAGTTATTATTCCTATTACCAGTACTATCTATTAAGAATAGGATAAGCTTAAGTTATTAAAAAACTAATTATTAATTATATTATTAAAGGTATAGTTAATATTAAGGAATCACTTAATCTAGAATAATTAATTAATAATAATAAAGAGATCCTAATATAATTAAATAAAGAAGAAAGGAAAGTATTTATAGGGTATATCCTATTAAAGGCTATAAATTAGTATATTAAAGCCTTAATAGTAATAAAAATAAAGTTAGATTTCTTAAAGAAAAAGAAAAAATCAAAGAGATATAAATTATATAGATTATATAATCCTATAAAGGTATAAATCTATACCTTATATAAAAAGAAAGCTAATAAAATCAACTTAATTAATAATATTCCTTTAAATAAATCTATCCTTAATAAAGATCCCCTTTAAAAGAATAAGAAATAGAATAAGATTAAGGATAAAATCCATCCTAAAGCACCTTTTATATAAATTATTATATTAAAATTCTTTAATATATTAAGAGGGTCCTGGCTATATAGGGAGTAACTTAATTAAATCTTAGAATAGATAAAAAATACCCTTACTTCTTAAAAAACTAAGATATTTCTAAAAATTCTTTATAATAAAGAGTAAGCCTTATCTTAGTATTTTAATAAAAGCAGAATACTTAATCTACTAATAATATCTCCTTAAATAATTAAAGTTATTCCTTACTTAGCTTAGTAGGTATAATCTATTCTAATATTAAGAAAGCTTAAAACTAAAGTAATTAAACTTTTAAAAGTATATCTTAAGAATTATATCCTAAAAGAGTTATATATATCCTATAAAAACTAATACTTCTTTATTAAAAAAAAGGATAATAGACTTTATTTAATTAATATTATAATAAAATATAATACTATTATATTAAGGGATACCTTTATTTCTTTAAGTATAAATACTTTTAATAAAAACTTTTCTATATATATTATACTCTCTTTTCTAGATTTCTTCTTTAATTATAATTAAATATTATTAAATAAGAAAAGTAAGGATCTTATTATATTTTTATCTATAATTAAGCTTTTAAGGATATATACTCTCCTATAAGGTATTATAAATTCTATAGCCTAGTTTATAAAAGTTATAACTTAGATATTATTTAATCTTATTCTAAATATATATAGGCCTTTCCTTAATAATATTACTATATAAGGCCTATAAACTATATATAATAATAAAGAAATCTATATAAAGGTAAGGAAATATATCCTTAAATACCTTTAAAACCTAGATAAGATCCTTATAAATATTAAGCTCTCTAAGTATATAATATCTAATAAGAAATTAAGATACTACTAAAACACTATAGTTATTATTAGCTTTCTTTATAGGATTTCTAGAAGGAAATCTATTAAAAAAAAGATTATTAAGATTCTAAAATAGCTTATCTATAGAAATACTATAGATATTAAAGCCTTTCTTAATCTTATTAAGTATTATAGGATCTAGATATATAACTTTATAACTATTACTTAATTATTTATTATCTTATTTAAGAAAGATATCTTCTAGGAATAAGAAGGACCCTAATCTAAAACTATAATAACCCTTAAGGATATAATAATATCTATACTAATCCTAATATTATTTAATCTTTTAGAGTTAAGAGAAGAGATTATACTAATAATTAATACCAGCCTTAAAGGATAAGGTATAGTTTTAATATAGATTCTTAATAAAAAGTATCACTCTATTAGGTTTAAAAGTAACTATTAGAATAAAGCAGAAAGAGAATATAATATAATAAAACAAGAATACAAAGCTATCCTTTTTATATTCTAATAATTATATAGGTATATCTATAATATCTAATTTACTCTAAAAATAAATACTTAAATCTTAGTATATTAATTAAATAGGGTGATATATAATATACTAGGAAGCCTTATAATATAATAGATCAGCTATATTATATTATTTGATTTTATTATAAAATATATACCTAGGAAGAATAATAGTATAGCTAATAAACTCTCTTATAAAGAGCCTAGGCTATTTAATTAAATAAATATTAAGGATAAAAAAGATTTAGAAAATATTATTAATATATATCTAGGTTTAATATAAATAAATACCTTAAAACCAGAATATACTAATAAATTATAATAAATTATTAGATTCCTTTATTCCCTAAAGTAACTATTTAATTTAAATAAGATATAGTTTAGAATACTATATTAGAAAGTATAAAAGTATTTTATAAAAGATAAAAAACTCTAATTAAGGCTAATTAAAAAGTAATCCTACCTAATCCTAGTTATTAATAATATATTAATTAAAAGGAAACTTATAATAAATTATTATATAGTTTAAGGCTATAAAAAGAAAGCTATTATCTTTAATATACTTATATATAGGTATTACTAGAGAAAGATATAAAATAATATCTCTTTAACTATTATTTATTATCTTAAATATTAAAAATTTACTTTATAAAGGAATAGAGAAAATACTATCTTAACCTTACCTAAACAACCTATATTAAAGGTATATTTTAACTCTTAATATATCTTAAAAGATTATAAAATAGAATTCCTTATAAAAGCTTATTATAATTTAATAGGCTAGATTAAAGTCCAGGCTATTCTAAAGATAACTTCTAAAATAATAATATACTTTATTATATTACTTATATAGAGATTTAGATTTATATTATATACTATTATAGATAGAGGGCTAAAGATAAAAGGACTTCTTCTTATAATACTATTTAATTAAGGAGTTAAATATATTTAAATATCTGGATATAATCTAGCAGCTAATTTAACTATTAAAATTAATTACTAAAGCTTAATATTAATAATAGTAAAGATATTAAGAGATAATTTAAAATAGATAGAATACCTTAATATAGCTATCCTTATTAATAAAACCGTGATTAAATCATTCTATAGGTTTTCTATCTTTTATCTAATATATAGGTATAATCTAATCTTATTATTTAAAATTAAATTCCCTATTTAAAGATTTATTAATTAGGATATTATTACTAATACCTAAATACTATTTAAATCTTAGATAAGGATTTTATAAAGGATAATAAAAGATATAATATTAGCTAGAGCTAAAATAATAGATTTTTAGAAAAAGCTAGCTATTTATATTAATACTATAAATAGGTATATTATCTATATAAAAGAGGATTAATTATTCCTAAATAATCTAGTTCTTATATATAATATATTAAGGAAGAGAAATAAATCCTATATAGCTAAGATAGCTATATATTAAAAAGGATTATTCTGAATTATATTATAAGCTAAAGTTATTAAAGTATATATACTTTATACTTTAGATAGTTTTCTTCTAGATAAGACTTATTTAAGGAACCTTCTAAAGAAATTTACTAAAAATAATAATAAATAATAGATTTCCGATTTAGATAACTAGCTCTTTAAACCTAAAAATAAATTAAAACTCTATAGAGAAAAGAGAGGACTTAATATACCACTACTACTTTATATAGATAGCTCTCTTCCTAATTAAATAATACTATAAGACTTTAATAAAGATAATAATAATAATAAACCTTTATATAATCCCTACCTTCTTACCTTATAAATAGCTAAGTAACCTTAATTTAAAATTATTATATTAATTTTAATATTAACCTAAAAGGAATTATATTAAATATATATAGCCTATATATACTATTAAGCCTAATATTATTTCTTTTCTTAAGGATCTCTCTTCTATAAGAAAATCCTTAATAAGAGGATTTTAGGGTATTTTTAATAAAGAAAATAATAAACATTTCTCTTTAAGTATATAGATCCCTTATATATATATAAACTAAACTACCTATAATAATAACCAACACCTTAAAAACTTATATAAGATAATAACTAGACTTTAACTTCTATAATTAAATAATTCCCTATTATTACTTTCCCTTATTATACTTTAATAATATATATAAACCATTTTTATCTATACCTATAAGTATAGACCTATATAAGGACCCACTTATATAAAGGTAAAAGGAAACTTATATTAATATACCTAAGAACTTTCTTTATATATCTAAAAATAGCTAGAACCTCTATTAAAAATAAAAGCTATTAAAAACTATTCCTACCTAATAACACCACTTTTTATTTATACTATAAATATATATATATTTTATTATATATACCTAAATTATATATTCTTTTCCTTTAATTTTATTATATAATTATACTTTAATCCTTAAATAATATTATTTATTAATACCCTTCTAAATTAATATATACACTTAAATTACTTTCTTTTAAATTATTATATAATATATCACCTCTCCCTAGAAAAGAATTATTCCCTAAAACTAATTATATTATTTTATATTTAATCTCCTAAAATATTTATTATTATTTAATCCTATATTATTAATTAAATTCTATTAAGGTTCTCTTCTATTACCCTCTTTATATCCTTTTTAATTATATACCCTTCTTTTAATAAGCTTAGCTAATATCTTTAAAATTATAAAATAATAGAAATATTTAAGAAATCAGGAATTATAGGCTTAATAGTATCCCTAGTCTAATCCTTTCCTAAGAATATTATCTATTTCCCTTAATCCTCTGATTTAAATTAATAACTATAAAATCCCCTTTAACTATAATCCCTATAACTATCTTATTTATAATTTAAGCAGTATTTATTATATACTCTAGGAATTAATATATATAAATAATATAGTTAAGTAATATATTCCTTAATAACTATAATAGTAATTAAAAATAATTATATATATTAGGAATATAAGATCAGATTAATAATCCTATAATAATTAATAAATAGAGAGTAAATCCTTTTAGAACACTTTATTAAAGTATTAAAGAAATACCTATAGATATAGCCTACCTTAGCTAGAATAAATATAGAATAATATAACTAATTCTATATAATATAGTTAAATATACCCTACTTATAGGTGCCTTTTATATTCAACTCCTAAAAATAAGCTTTAAAAGATCTACTCTTTATTAGGCTCTTAAGGATATTAGGAATATCCTTTAAGAATTTAATAATAAAGCTTACTTTATAATAAATTAAATAATTTATTTAACCTATATTTATTCCTCCTAGAATCCATACTTTAAAAATAGACTAGATCTAATATATTAGAAATATAAGCTTAAGATAATTAAATAATTCTAAATTAGGATAAACCCTATTACCTATTATTACCTTTATAAATAAAAATAATTTAATAGTACTAAAGAACTCTATATAGCTATTCTAGGCTAAAGCCACTTTATATATTATAATATTATAAAGAATAATTATATTTATAAAGAAAGAAATATTTAGAAGCTATAAATAATTATTATTATACCTAGTATCTATAATTAAATAATACCTTTACTAATAATAAAAGAAAAGCTATTAAAGACCTTACCTAAAAAAAAAAAAGAACTTTAAAAAAGCAAAAAGAAAAAAGAAAAAATACAGAATTAAAAGGCAATCACACTAAATAAAATATAAATAAAAAATATATATTACTTATTAGCTATAAATCATTATTAATATAATAAAAAGCTATACTTAAAGAATAGTTATCTTTAATAAAAGGTATTTTTAATTAAATAATTATATATATCTATAAAGAGAAGCTTAAAATAAACTCTTATACTTTTATTAAAATCCTCTCCCTTATACTATATATACCTTTACTCTCTCCTTTATCTATTACTCCCTAGTATAAGCATTCTTATATATTACCTCCCCTAATCTTTATTATTATTTAATTATATCCTTTTCTATCTATTATATAAAAAAAGAAAAAGATATTAAGATAATAAGGAAATTTAAAGGCTATAATACCCTTCCTTTAAATAGATAGTAAATCCTTATATCTCCTTACTATTTCTAGTTATATATAACTTAAAGAAAAAAATGGATTATTCTATAATTATAATACTAAAGATAATAAGCTTATCTAGAATATAGGATTCTAAGTATAACCTAGCTTTATAATCCTCTAAAAGGATTAGCCTAATCTATTATTATCTCTCCCCTAAAACTTAGATAATAAAATAATAATAATAAAGATAGCTATACTTATATCTATAGTTTACCCCTTCTTAAATAGATTATAAGGATAAGCCTAAAGTAATTATTTAATTAAGCTTTATTAATTATTATATATATTAAAAATAAAAGATTAAGCTATTAACTTTATATTTATCCCTTTACTCTAAATTATATTAAAAGATATTATTAATAATATCTTTATAAATCCTAATATTATATATATATTTAAAAGTAAAGAATAATTCTATATATATAAAGATCTATCTAATTTATTATATAAGTATAGACTTAATAATTAATTAATCTCTAGTACTTATAGCTATTTTAATAGCCTTATAAACTTCTATAAAAATATATATAGTAAACGCTTTTTTATTAGGTTTATTAATTATAAGAATATATACTAGGGATCCTTTATTTAGAATTAATTTAAAGAATAACTATATATCTTTAATTTATTTACTATTAATTAAATAAATTATATTAAGGAGTTTATTTATCTTTAAAGGTAAATACTTTATAAATTAAATCTTTTATTTAATTTCTTATTCCTTATAGTCCTATATATAAAATAAGCCTATAATTAAGAGTATAGATATTTATTATTTTTCTGGATTTATCTTATAATTAAAGGTTTAATTAGGTATTAGCTTTATTACTATTAGATTAATAAAGACTTTAATAGGATTATATAATCTTAAAGTAGTATATTTAATATACTCCCCTATACCTTATTTACTCTATTATTAAGAGATTAATACCTCTTTAATAGATCGATCTATATTATAATAGTTTATATTAATAGGATATATAATACCCTAATATATCTTATTATTAATAAATTAGGAATTTTAAAATACCCTAAAAGTTTTAATTAAATTACCTTATAGAATCTTAATAATTAATTAATTTATAATTAATCTATTAATAAAGTATTATATTTTATCTATTTAAAAGGTATAATACCTTTCTTTATTAATAATTATATTATATCTATAGTATTTAAGAAAACCAGAGTCTTCTTTATATTAGAATCTAATTAATTAATCCTCTTATTTAAGAAGGCTAAAGTATTATCTCTTACTTAGATAAAAGAATTATAAAAACCTTTATTACCTATTAAAATTATTATTTAAAGGATAATAAATAAATTTAAATATAAAAATCCTTTATATCTAACTTTTAATATACCTATTAACTTAACTACTAAGATTATTATATTAAGATTTAAACCTATTAATAAAGATAAGGTATTATCTTCTATAGAATACTAAGATTATTAATCGAAATCCACTATTAATAATTTAATAACTATACTTAAATAGAAAGCTCCTAAAAAAGAAACCCTTAAATCCAGCTTAATCAGATCTATCTTAAAAGCTTTTAACTTATTTATTTCTTTTATTATAAAGAATAATATAAGATTAGATATTCCTACTTATATTAAATCGGTATATATTAATAAATCTAGCTTATTAGAACCATTTAAGAAGCTTAAAAGATAGCTTATATTTAAAGAATAGATAGTAAATAATACTAATAAAGGTATTATAAAATAAGAGCTCTTAGATAATAATAATATAGTATCTATTAAAGATTAATAGGCCTTGGTTCTTATAAATAATACTTAATTAAATAATCACTAATTATTTAATAAGTAATAATATCCTTTTAATAAAGAAAAGAAAAATCTATTAAAAAAGATAAAGATTTAAAAGTATAAAGTATAACCTAATATTTCTTTATACTATATCCCTCCTATTTATATAACCAGATATAAAGGAGAATCTATAGCTAGATATATTAAAGAGCTATCTTTATAATAATTAAGTATTATAAAAAAAGTAATAACTATTAAGATTATTAAATACCTTAATAATATCTTTCTTATTAAGGGATATATATCTTATATTATATACTCTAATAGTTATATTTTATTTTATTTTATAAAGCTGATTATAAAAAGGACTTTATAATAGATTAGGGATATAATTAAAGCCTCTTTTAAAGTATCTATTAATAATATAATTCAGCCTAGTAGATCTAAATAATATATTATAAAAACCAGACTAATAATATCTCTATTAAGTAAGTAGGTAATAGAATTAAGAATACCTAGAATATTAAGAAAGTTAAAAGGATTAAAACTAAAGGAACTATTTAATTAAAGATAGATAAGATAAAGAAAGTAAAGTATTAGAGTATAAGGTATTTAAAAGGCTTATATTTAAATACTATTACTTAATTAATTATAAATATTAATATAGTTAATAATAAGGGTATCTTTAATATTTACTAGAAGGGTTTTAATAATAGATTTAATTATACTCTCTTATTAATTAATTAAGCTATAGCTATATAGATTATACTTAAGAGGATTAGACTATATAAATAGATAGGCTATACCTAGATTATTTAATTAGGTAAATATTATTAAATCCAGAGCTTTCTCCCTATTTTTCTTAAAAATCCTAGGTAATTCCTAGTAACCAATTAAAAATTTTCCAGTTACTTTCCAGATTAAGAATAGGATAATTAATTAATCCCTTAAATCTACTCTTATTTATCATAGCTTTATAGCTTTTCTTAACTATCTTAAAGTCTTGTATTTACGCTTGATTATATACAGCTACCCTATATCACCTAGTCAGCCCTAGGTATAATATATTATTATATATATTGTTTTTCTCTTATTAAAGTATAATATAATTAAAAAAAGAATAAGGGTTTTTATTTATTTTTCTCTTTTATTTATTAAATAAAAATAGATTACTTATCTTATATAAGATTTAGCCTAGAATATATATAGGCTAGTATAATATAAGACTAATAATAATTAATTAAATTCTATTAAGATTCTTTTTTATTATTATTTTTATATCTTTTTTAATTATATACTCTTTTTTTAATAAACTTAATTAATATCTTTAAAGTTAT
>JAZDSH010000167.1:0-11919 GCA_036873115.1 Pseudodiploospora longispora
GGTATTAATCTTTTAATAATAGAATAAATAGGGTATAAAGGAATATATTAAATATATTATTTTAAGATTATATAATTTTATTAAAATCTTTATTAATCTAATAGTAATAAAGCTAATATCTAATTAAATCTCTAATTATAAGATAAATCTAGAAAAATAATAAGTATTTATACTTTTAATTATAAGCCTGTTTTATATATAGGATTATAAAAAATAAGAAATTAAATAGGAGATCTAATTTATAAAGTATTTACCTTTAAAGATAAATAAACTCCTTAATATAATTTATTTAATTAATAATAAATAAGTTAAAGATATATAATTATCCTTTAAACTAATCCTAAATAAAGGATCCCTAGTATATATTCTTATAATTAATAAATCTAATAAAAAAGCATTTACTA
The DNA here is from genome assembly GCA_036873115.1 of Pseudodiploospora longispora. NCBI lineage: Eukaryota > Fungi > Ascomycota > Sordariomycetes > Hypocreales > Pseudodiploosporaceae > Pseudodiploospora > Pseudodiploospora longispora. The sequence continues at coordinate 405 of JAZDSH010000167.1, forward strand.
TATATATTTTTATAAAAGTTTATAAAGCTATTAAAATAGCTATAAGTACTAGAGATTAATTAATTATTAGATTTATATTTATATAATAAATTAGATAGGTCTTTATATATATAGAATTATTCTTTACTTTTAAATATATATATAATATTAGAATTTATAAAGATATTATTAATAATACCTTTTAATATAATTTAAAGTAAAGGGATAAGTATAAAATTAATAGCCTAATCTCTTATTTTTAATATATATAATAATCGATAAAGCTTAATTAAATAATTATTCTAGGCTTACCTTTATAATCTATTTAAAAAGGGATAAACTATAGATATAAGTATAGCTATCTCTATTATTATTATTTTATTATTTAAGTTTTAAAGGAGAGGTAATAATAGATTAAGCTAATCTTTTTAAAGGATTATAAAGCTAGGTTATACTTAGAATCCTATATTCTAGATAAGCTTATTATTTTTAGTATTATAATTATAAAATAACCTATTTCTTCCTTTAAGTTATATATAATTAAAAATAATAAGGAGATATAAGGATTTACTATCTATTTAAAGGAAGGGTATTATAATCTTTAAATTTCCTTACTATCTTAATATCTTTTTCTTTTCTTATATAATAAATAGAAAAGGATATAATTAAATAATAATAGAGATTAAGAAAGGTAATATATAAAAATACTTATATTAGGGAGTAATAGATAAAGAAGAGGGTAGAGGTATATATAGTATAAGGAAGGGGATTTTAATAAAGGTATAAGAGTTTACTTTAAGCTTCTTTTTATAGGTATATATAATTATTTAATTAAAGATACCTTTTATTAAAGATAGCTATTCTTTAAATATAGCTTTTTATTATATTAATAATAATTTATAGCTAGTAAGTAATATATATTTTTTATTTATATCTTATTTAGTATAGTTATCTCTTAATTCTATATTTCTTCTTTTTTTTTTTTATTTTTTTAGAGTTTTTTTTTTCTTTTAAATAAGATCTTTAATAGCTTTTCTTTTATTATTAATAAAGGTATTATTTAATTATAGATATTAGGTATAGTAATAATTATTTATAGCTTTTAAATATTTCTTTTTTTATAAATATAATTATCCTTTATAGTATTATAATATATAAAGTGGCTTTAGCCTAAAATAGCTATATAAAGTTCTTTAATACTATTAAACTATCTTTATTTATAAAGATAATAGTAGGTAATAGGGTTTATTTTAATTTAGAATTATTTAATTATTTTAAGCTTATATTTTTAATATATTAAATCTGGTTTATTTTTAAAGTATAGATTCTAGAAGAGGTAAATATAGGTTAAATAAATTATTTAATTTATTATAAAGTAAGCTTTACTATTAAATTCTTAAAAGATATTCCTAATATCCTTAAGAGCTTAATAAAGAATAGATCTTCTAAAGCTTATTTCTAGGAGTCAAATATAAAAGGCACCTATAAATAGGATATATTTGATTATATTATATAGAATCAGTTATATTATTTTATATTTATCCTAGCTAAGATAGGTTATATTTATAGGTATTTCTTTAATATTTTAATAAAGTGTTCTAAAAGGATTTACTTCTTATTTATTAGTTATTATAGGATTATTAATTTAATCCTATATTCCTAATATATATAATTATTTTTAATTATTATTATAATTATTAGGGAATATATTATTTAATTATATTACTTATATATATTAATTCCTAGAGTATATAATAAATACTACTTAAATTATAAATAGGATAGTTATAGGGATTATAATTAAAAGGGATTTTATAGTTATTAATTTAAATTAGAGGATTAAGGGAAATAAATAATATTCTTAGGAAAGGATTAAATTAAGGATATTATTAGGCCTATAATTTCTGATTTCTTAAATATTTCTATTATTTTATAACTTTAAAGATATTAATTAAGTTTATTAAAAGAAGAATATATAATTAAGGAGGATATAAAGAGAGTAATAGAAAAGAACCTTAATAGAATTTAATTAATAATATAGGATTAAATAATAATAAATATTTTAGAAGACTAGATATAAAATAATATAGCTAGTTTTAAAGAATAATTCTTTTTTAGGGAGGGGTGATATATTATATAATAATTTAAAAGAAAGTAATTTAAGTATATATATTAATTTAGAAGGGTGCTAGTAAATAATATTATTTAAGGATTAAAATATAGTTATATAATAAAATTAAAGGAAAAGAATATATAATTTAGGTATATATAATAAAATATATATATATTTATAGTATAAATAAAAAGTGGTATTATTAGTTTAATAAAGGAAAAACAATATATATAATAATATACTATACCTAGGGCTGGCTAGGTAATATAGGGTAGCTATATATAATTAAGTATAAATATAAGACTATAGGATAGTTAAGAAAAGCTATAAAGCTATAATAAATAAGAGTAGACTTAAGGGATTAATTAATTATCCTATTCTTAACCTAGAAAGCAATTAGAAAATTTTTAATTAATTATTAGGAATTACCTAGGATTTTTAAGAAAAATAAAGGGAAAGCTCTAAATTTAATAATATCTGCCTAATTAAATAATCTAGGTATAGCCTATCTATTTATATAATCTAATCCTTTTAAATATAACCTATATAGCTATAGCTTAATTAATTAATAAAAGGGTATAATTAAACCTATTATTAAAACCCTTTTAATAAATATTAAAGATACCCTTATTATTAATTATATTAATATTTATAATTAATTAAATAATAGTATCTAAATATAAGCCTTTTAAATACCTTATATTTAAATGCTTTACTTTCTTTATCTTATTTATTCTTAATTAAGTGATTCCCTTAATCCTAATTATAAAGAGAAATCTGGTTATAATTAGGTAGGATTATATAGCTTTAATCAGTTAATTAATAATAAGACTTATACTTATTCTAAATCTTTTTTCCTTTATACCCTTTAGGTATAAAAGGCTATTAAAGCCTTAATAACTAATAATCTTCTAGATTATATATTATAATTAAATATTTAAATACCTAATCCTATTATAATTATCTCCCCCTCTAAAAGTAATACCCTAGCACCTTAGTTATATATCTATTACCCTATAATAGATTTCCTTATTATTATTATTTTATTATTCTAGAATTTTATTATTCTTAGAACTTAGACTTATTATATTCTTTTATTTATCTATACCTATATCTTCTATTATACCTCTCTTACTTATCTCTTTTATTTTATTACCCTCTCACTACCCCTTTATTATATTACTATATCTCCTAAAAGATCTATTACCCAAACTTATATAACTAAGAAGCAGCTAGGTTATATTAAGCCAATCATTATAGAATATATATAGTATATATATTATATACAAATAGCTATAGCAGTAGATACCAAGGTAATAAAAAGGCAGGTTAAGCCTAATAAAATAATACCAATCCAGTATTTATTTACTAATACTAAATTAATATATTACTAATAGTATAATAATAGGAATAATACCTATTAATAATATATTAACCTATATTATTTAAGGGGTTTTCACTAATAATATAATAATATTTAAATCTATAATCCTTATATTAAATAATACTTAAGAGCTAAGCGATATACTTGATTTTCTAGATATAATACTAGATATATATATTCTTAATAAGAATAATAACTTTAATAAGGATAGCCCCCTTATTTTTATAAATAAATTCGCTTAATAAATCGTTAATATATTACTAAAGCTTTACTATACCTTTAAATTAGCTAAGATTATATATTACCAGGCTTATAATATTACTAGCCTTACTAAGGGCTAAGTTAAGGTTAATAAAGCCTATAAGAAGAAGAAGAAAGCCTATTAAATATTACTAGCTATCTAATAGCCCTACCCCTAAGAATAACAGAATATTTAAATAAATCTATAAATATTTTACTTATATTTTAATATTAATTTAATAGCAGGCTACTTAAGCTTAATAGGTAAGCCTTAAGGCTTTATATTATACTGATTTAGCTAAATAAAAGGCTATATAAAGCCTCTATCTTATCTAGATAGATACTAGCTTTATATCTTAATAGTATACTAAATATATAGCCTATATTACTATAATCACTATAATATAGAAGAATAAATTAGTATTAGATAAGCTTAAGGATAAGCTTAAATATATATAGCCTTTTAGTTTTAAGCAGATATAGCTTAAGATTTACTAGTATATTATTATTATTAACTTCTATCTCTGGTTTCTGTTTTATTTTATAGTAAAAGGCTTTTTACTATACTATCTATACTCCTTCCCTACCTTTTCACTGCCTGCTTATAATAGGTTAGAAGATATAAATTAAATATTATTCTCTAGTATATAACTTTTAAGTTCTTTTTATTTATAATTATAATTCTATAATATTTTTATTTTACTATATTATACCTTTATCTAGCTTATACTTCCTTTTTATTTAATTCTTTTTAAATACTTTTATTAGCTTTAAAGTATTTATCTTACTAGCTAGGACCTATTAATTATATTTAAAAGGCTAGCCTAATTATTTAATTAAATAGTATAATTCTCCCTTAATTTATAATTAATCCTTAATTTCCTTAATCTCCTATTCCTTTTTATCCTCTAGATCTAATATTAATAGACTATTACTAGTATTTTCTATTTATTATACTTATAGCTCTAATAGACTAATATAGAAGGTATTATAAATCTATAAATATTACTTAGGTAATACTAGTTAATATACTTATATTCTAATCTTTTATAGGATTTAAAATAAGTTAATAAATCTTAATACTAACTTTCTTTTTATCTTTAGATATAGATTCTTTATATTTAATATAATTATATCCCTTTTCTATAGTATTAAAGGTATATACAGTTTATTATAGTTTCTTATCTAGCCTTTAACTATTTATTACCAGCGCTTTATTAATATTTCTTATACTTCTATTAATTTCTTTAATCGATTTTATACTATTAATATCTCCCCTTTTATAATATTATCCCTGATATTTAAAAAGCCTGGTTTATAATTAAATAATACTTTATTAAAAGAGAAGCTAGTTATTATAGAGATAGCTAAGTTATAGGTAAATTATACTATTTAAAGAAGCTTTACTTATACTATTTATTCTTCTATTAAAAAGCAATATAAATAATACTCTAATATTTAGTTTATTTATTCTATTTACTTATTGATTTAAAGGTAAAATACTATAAAAAGCCTTCTTTTTATTCAGGATATATAATAAAGTTTTAACCAGAACTTATTTATAAAGATAAGGCCTTTATCTAATATAATACCTTTTAATACCTTAAACTTTAATTCTATCTCTTAATAGAATAATTCTATAAGATCTGCTATAATAATAATTATATTTATTAAAAGAAATAGGTAATACTTAATATATTAGTCTATAATTATTAGAATTATATTTATATCTCCCTTATTAAATATAATTAATAAAAGTCCTATAATAAAATCTATAAATAATTCTTTTTAAGGTTAGCTTAATTTTAATAGGGAATTAAGATATCTATATAAATAATAATATTATAATACCACTCTCTAATAAATATTATAACTAGTAATATATTCCTTAACCTTTTAATCTATAAAATACTAATAAAACTTATACTATAAAAGCTTAAGGGTTTAATTTATACTAAAATACCCTATATAAGGATTATTATAATAGAGTTATAATAACTTATTTCTTAATAAAATTTCTTTAGGGATATAGATATAGTCTTAATACCTAATCAGGCCCTATATATTTATTAATTATATAATATTCTTTCCCTTATCTTTCTATTTTATTAATATAGCTTTTCACTTTAGTATTTCCTTATCTTTACTTTACACATCCTTAATAAGTATTATTAAAGGGATTAAGGCTTATTTATTAAATATAACCTCTATATATAGGGCTATTTAAGCTATATATATAGATATTTATTATTCTTTATTAATAACCTATTTAACCTATTTAATTAATCTAGCTAGGTTTAGGAGCCTCTTACTTTTATTACCCTAAGTATTTATTAGTATCCTAATAGATTTAATCTAAATCTCTATAGATTTAACCATCCTACTTTATAGTATAGGGAGTAGGTTATTATTTAATAAGGCTTTACCCTTATAGTCTAGCCTTCTTAATAATATATTTATAGGGTTAGATTTCCCTGGCTAATACTTAATAATAAAATTATATAATATTAGTGCTATATATTACCTTATCTACCTTCCTAATAGCTTAATCTAGCTTATAAAGGATTAGAGATTCTAATAATTAATCAGAACCTCTATCTATTTTATTACCTTATTAATATATCTTTATTAATATTTAAATAAATAAATAATAGTAAATATTTCCTAATTAGGTATTCTATAATTTATCTTTATCTTAATAAACTTCCTTAACCAGAAGGTAATTAGATATTATCTATCTTTATTATCTTATTATAATATAATTCCTATTATTATAAATCAGAAGGTATTAGTTTTAAAACGAATTTATTATTATAGGTTGAAATATTTAAGTAATAGGGCTTTTTAAAAGGCTTCCTTTAGTTGTTTAAATACTAGGTATTCAGCTATAATTAATTATACTTTCTCTGGCTTTTTATTATTCTTATTACCCTTTAAAAGTATATTTAATAATACTATAATTCTAGAGTATTTATAGATAAATCTTCTATAAAAATTATAAAAGCCTAGAAAGATTTATATTTCCTAATATATTCCTGGTTATTATTATTTTAAAATAATTATAATATATTAGGGATCTATTAAGATCCTTTCTCTAAATAAAATAAACCCTAAGAAATCCACTTTTATTTAATAGAAATAGTATTTCTTTAGGTTTATAAAGAGCTCTATTATTTATAATCTATCCAGGACCTATTTAATATATTATATATACTCTTCTCTTATTTTAGAAAAGATTAGAATATTATCTAAGTATATAATATATACTATATTAATAAGTTCCCTTAATACCTAATAGATATAATATTAAAATATTACTAATATATTAATTAATTTAAAGGGTATTATTAGGTATTTATAATAACTATAATAAATTTAAAATACTATTTTCTATTTATCCCCTTTTTTAATCCAGATATAATAATATATATCCTTTATATTAATTTTTATAAAGAATTCTATACCTATAATTTAATCTAAGATCTTTAAAATAAGGGATAATATATAATAATTCTTCTCTATAACCTTATTAAGTCCTTAATAATCTATATATAGATATAGGGTTCTATTCTTTTTTAAAATAAAAAGAATTAATACCTTTATTAGGCTCTTAGAAGAGTGAATTTAGCCTTTCTTTATATTCTTATCTAAATAAGTATAAAGCTCTTCTAATTCCCTTTATAATAAGGGATAAATTATATTATAAAAAGGGATAGTATCTAGAAATAGATTAATTATATAATCTATAGTTTTCCAGGATAGTAATATATCTGCTTAATCTACTTAGAATATATTTAGATAATCCTATAGTTTCTTAAGCAGTTCTCCTTTCTTTCCTACCCAATTCACTTAATCTTTATCTATTAATAATAATAATTCCAGGAGGTATATAACCAAGAAAACTACTACTTCGCTTTAATAGGCTTATATAAACTTATAAGGTTATAAAATTTTAATCTTTTCCTATTCTTATTTAAATTATTAATATCTATTATAAATACTTAAATAGATTTAAAGGTCTTAGAGATAGGTTAAGCCTAATAATATTAGGCTACCTTCTATTCTTAAATCTTAATTAATATTAAGGTATACTTAAATAAAACTCTATCTAATTCCCCTTAAATCTATAATAATAAATAGGATATTCTATATATTATATACTAGAATTCCTAGTCTATTTACTACTTAAAGCTTTAATAGATCCTTTATTAATACTTATTATAACCTATTTACTCTTATAAATACTTTATTAATAAGATCCAACTTAATATATATATCCAGATCTATATATATTTCAACTAGTGTTTACCCCTTTATTATTATTAGTATATAGAAATAGATTATTATTCTAATAATAATTTCTTTAATTAAAGTTAAAAGATCTATTTTAATCAGCTATCTTTTCTTACTTTAGTATTACCTTTTATCTTAATAATATTAATAATTTAATCAGGATAATCTAGTATAAAATAACCCTTTTTATTATATATATAATAGGTTATAATAGTAAGGTAATCTATTTAATTACCCCCTTTACCTTCTTAATTACTACCCTGGTTATTCCCTTTATATAGGTAGCTACCCCTACTATTCCTATAACCTTTTTAGCCTTAATAGGAGCCTCTTTAATATAGAACTACTACCGATTATATTTTAATCTAATTCGGTTAGTCTTTATTATAGCTTTACTTATCTTATAATCCTAAAAAGGACCCCTTTTCAGCCTATTATCTAGGGCCCTGTTTCTATTATTTATTTAGCCCCTTTTATAGATCAGGATTTTTCCTCTTTTTCTAGATTCCTAGGTAATACCAAAACCTTTCTATTTTCTATACTATCTTATCTTAATCTTTAGGGAGGGCTCCCTTATAAAGATAGATATACTTTTATAACCCTAATTCAAGCTTAATAAAATACTATATAATTAATTCCTTTTTAATTACCTTTATAAGATAGGCTTCTAAATTTAATAAATATAAATAAAATTCTATAAGGGATTAATAGCTATATTATTAGGCTCTTTTAAAAGTATTATAGATCTTAGCTATTTAATTAATAAAGTCTTTTAAATAAGTTTTACTTTATTTTAGGAAGTATTCCTAATTAGTTTCCCTAATCTTCCTTTTAGTTTTGGTATAGCTTTATATCTTATTTAATTAAAGGGATTTATATTTATCCTCTATATTTTTAAGGGCTAGAGTAATCTAGAATTCACCCTTTTTTAGATAATTTAAACCTACTTAAAAGGCTTAAGTAAGATTATTAATCTATTCCTCCTAGTTATTAATACTTTTATAGTATTATAACTTAATAATATTAATAATCTTTAGCCCTTTTTATTAAGAGTTATCTAAATTATTATAATTTTGGTTAGATTATAATCTCCTTTTTAATAGGATATTTATAATAGAGATATTAAGATCTTATACTACCTAAAGATAAAGTTAAAAGGTATTAATCTCTTTAATCCTTATTATTTTAGCTAGAAGCACTACCACTTTATTCTGGATTCCTATAGGTTATTATAGGGGATTAATTAGGTCCTATTAATTTAAGGCCTTAGACCCTTAATAGGCTATAAAATCTAATAAGGCCTCTAATAATAAAGATAATCCCTTAATAATAGGATAAATAAAAGCTATTATTAATCCTAAATAGCTATAGATAAAAGTATAAGAATTATAAAGGGAAATCTAATTATAATTAGGTAGGACTATATAGCTTTAATCGATTAATTAATAATAAGACTTATACTTATTCTAAGTCTTTTTTTCTTTATACCCTTTAGGTATAAAAGGCTATTAAAGCCCTGATAATTAATAGTCTTCTAGATCATATATTATAATTAGATATCTAGGTACCTAATCCTATTATACTAATCCTTTTAACTCTTTTAATATTCTAAGTATTCTTAATTCTATTATCTACCTATTTAATAAAGGTATTATTAATCTAGTTCTTATAATATATTATTTAAACCTATTAAACTAAATTATATTATTAATAAGTATTCTAAAAGAGGCTTTAATTATATCCTTAATTTATTATAAAGTCTTTTTTATAATTAGCCTTATAGAATAAAGTAAAATATAACTATTAAAGTATATAATATAAGATATATATCCTTTAATAAGGAAGATATTATTAAGATATTTAATAATCTTAATAGTTATTACCCTTTTTATAATACCTAATTATTATAAAGATAGCCCTTTAATATACCTAACTATAAACTCTTCTTTATATCTGGTTATATAAATAGGAGGGATATAATATAAAGAAGTATTAGATTATATTCTATACTTTTAAATCTTTATCTTTTTTAATAGACTTCCCTTTTCCTTATTAAAAGGATATTATTACTTATTAAATAATTAATAATTATTTAATTAAGTATTATTTATAAAAACCAAGGCTTATTAATCTTTAATAAATACTATATTATTATTATTTAAGAGCTTTTATTTTATAATACCTTTATTAATATTACCTACTATTTATTTTTTAAATATAAACTATCTTTTAAGCTCCTTAAATAATTTTAATAAGCTAGATTTATTAATATATACTAGTTTAATATAAATAGGAATATCTAATCTTATATTATTCCCTATAATAAAAGAAATAAATAAATTAAAAGCCTTTAAGATAGATCTAATTAAGCCAGATTTAAGGGTTCCCTTTTTAAAAGCTTCTTATTTAAATATAGCTATTAAATTATTAATAATAGATTTTAATTAATAACCTTAATATTTTATAAAAGATAATACCTTATCTTTATTAATAGATTTAAACCTTAATATAATAGTCTTAATAATTAAGTTAATAGGTATATTAGAAATTAGATATAAAGGGTTTCTATACTTAAACTTATCTATTATTCTTTAAGTAATAATTTTAATAGATAGTAAAGATTTCTATAATCCTTTTATTTAAGTAAAAGATAATACTTTAGCCTTCTTAAATAGGAGGATTAATTAATTAGATCCTAGTATAGAGAAGACTCTAGTTTTCTTAAATACTATAGGTATAATATAATTACTAATAAAGAAAGGTATTATATCTTTTAAATAGGTAAAATATAATACTTTATTAATAAATTAATTATAAACTAATTAATTATTAAAATCCTATAAAATAATTTAATTAAAACTCTTAAAATATTTTAAAATTCCTAATTTATTAATAATAAGATATATTAAGGTATTATATATCCTATCTATATAAATTATTATAATATAGACCGATTTATTAAAAAGGTATTAATCTTTTAATAATAAAATAAATAGGGTATAGGAGAGTATATTAAATATATTATTTTAAGATTATATAATCCTATTAAAGTCTTTATTAATCTGATAATAATAAAGCTAATATCTAATTAAACCTTTAATTATAAAATAAATCTAGAAAAATAATAAGTATCTATACTCTTAATTATAGGCCTATTTTATATATAGAACTATAAAAAATAAGAAGTTAAATAAAAGATCTAACTTATAAAGTATTTATCTCTAGAAATAAATAAACTCCTTAATATAATTTATTTAATTAATAGTAAATAAATTAAAGATATATAATTATCCTCTAAATTAATTTTAAATAAAGAATCCCTAGTATATATTCTTATAATTAATAAACCTAATAAAAAAGCATTTACTATATATATTTTTATAGAAGTTTATAAGGCTATTAAAATAGCTATAAATATTAAAGATTAATTAATTATTAAATCTATACTTATATAATAAATCAGATAGGTCTTTATATATATAAAATTATTCTTTATTTTTAAATAT
>JAZDSH010000170.1:0-10561 GCA_036873115.1 Pseudodiploospora longispora
ATCTATTAATAAATTATAAGAACTTTAATATATTTTATATTACTTTTTAGGCTTAATATAGCCTTTTTAATTTAATAGCTTTTTTAATATATATAATAGGGCTATATTAATTATTATAATATAATTAAAAACCTTTTAAAATACTTAAAAGGTTTTAAAGAATTAATTATTCTTTATAAAGCTTTAAACCTTATATAAATTAAATAATTAATTCTTTAATTATTAGGTTATTTAAATAATAATTTTATAGATTATAAAGCTATTAATAAATCTATTTATAGATATCTTTTTAAGCTAGTTAATAGGCCTTATTAAAATAAGTGGGTTTTATATAACAGCCTGACCTATTATAAGATTAATAGCTAGACCTATTACAGCTTAGCAGCTAAACCTGCTATAGCCCTAGCAGTTAGACCTGCTATAAGATAGCAGTCTGACCTGTAATAAGACCTAAAAAAGCCTATACAGCCTGACCTGCTATATTAGGCTAGACTAATAAAATAAGGGCTTATCTCTTATCCCCTCCTTTTCTTATTATTTAGAATACTTAGAAATCTAAAGAAATATTATTTAGAATTCTTAAATAATTCCAAATAATCCTAGTATTATTTAGATATATAAGATAGCTAGATTCCTAGTTAAATCCTGCTTTTCTTTCTTTATTAATAATTTAATCACTTCTTTCTTCTTTTCTATAGACTTTATTCTAAATAACTATTCACTGCCTTTCTTCCACTACTATTACTACTAGCTTTAATTATAACCTTATACTATAAATTATAATAGGCCTATCTATTAAAAAATAAAAAAATAGATTATTATAGCTCTTTTAATTATAAAAACTAAATTAAATACTTTAATAAAGATTATAAAAAAGCTAAAATAGTTTTTTAAGCTTTTTATAAAGCTAAAAATCCCTTTTTAATAGCCTATAAATCTATATTATAATAATATAATCTTTATAAATAATATTAAGAATCTTAATTAATATATTTAAATTAAATATACCTTATTAAAATTCTATTATATTAAATAGGAGATAATTAATAAGCTATTTAAGATAAATTATCTTATAATTAAGGCTATACCTATTAATAGGCTAATTAAGGCTTTAATAGGCCTTATTTTTTAAGGCTCTTTAAGCCTATTAAATCTATAAAACCCCTTTATTAAAAGCTAGCTATATATTATATAGCTTATTAAAAAAAGTATTAAAATAAATAGGTTTTATATAATAGCCTAATCTATTATAAGATTAATAGCTAGACCTATTATAATTTAATAGCTAAACCTATTATAGCCCTAATAATTAAATCTATTATATTAGGCTAGATTAATAAAATAAAGGCTTATCCTTTATACCCCTCTTTTTTTTATTATTTAGAATACTTAAAAATCTAAAAAGATATTATTTAGAATACTTAGAAATCTAAAAAAAAATTATTTAAAATTCTTAAATAATTCTAAATAATCCTAATAATATTTAGATATATAAGATAGCTAGATTCTTAATTAAATCCTGCTTTCTTTCTTTATTAATAATTTAATTATTTCTTTTTTCTTTTTTATAAACTTTACTCTAAATAATTATTTATTACCTTTCTTTTATTACTATTATTACTAGCTTTAATTATAATTAAATACTATAAATTATAATATAAAATAATATAGCTATTATAAGTAATTATAATATAAATACTAATCTAGTTAAATAGGCTAGTCCTATTAATCCCTAGCTTTATATCTTTAATATAATAGATATATAGGTATTATATCTAATATATTGATTCCCTATTAGCTATTAAATATAAAGATAAGATCTATTATATATAAGAGATAAAGACTAATACTATAATAATATAAAAAGAGTATAATATAATTAAAAAAAAGATAGGGGTTTTTATTTATTTTTCCCCTCTATTTATTAAATAAAGAGAGATTACTTACCCTATATAGGGTCTAGCCTAGAATATATATAGGCTAGTATAATATAAAATTAATAATAATAATAATAATAATAATAATTTCTTCTTAATCTTAAAAAAAAAGCTTTTTTAATTTAAAATAGATATTTATAATTTATAAAAATAACTTAAATAAGTATAAAAATAACTTAAATAAGTATAAAAATAACTTAAATAAGTATAAAAATAACTTAAATAAGTATAAAAATAACTTAAATAAGTATAAAAATAACTTAAATAAGTATAAAAATAATAAAATAATCTAATATTATATTATTAATTATAGAGTATTTATTATTATATAAGTTATACAGACCGTATTCAGCCAGGGTTAATCAGTATAATTAATCGTTTCTCATCAGACCGTTATAAATCATCCCTCACCAGCACCATCCAATCCAGTCTGCAGACAACATTGGTTTGCTTCACCTCCAATGTTTTCAGCCCCAACTACGTCAACTACTGACTCCCTTTGAAACGGATCAAGTTTCTAATATGGCACATAGTGAGTCACTGCCCGGAAAGCATGGTATAGATTGAAGGGTCTTCGTATTTTTCCTCATATCGTGTTTGTCATTGGTTCAGCAGACTTTCTCACACCCACTCTAACTTCTCCTTGTAGGTAAGCGAAACACATCTCGAGCAGTTTTTACGTCCCATGAACGAGCTGTTGCCAAATTGAATTGGAGCTCCAACTCCGCTCGCCTTAATCGGGATTCATTCCTCCCTTTCGGATCTTGTAGTCTCTGTCTCGAAATCGCACGGGAACCTGTCGCTTGCCAATGCGGCGACATCTTCTGCCGTGAATGCGCCCTCGCAAATCTATTTGCTCAGAAGAAGGAGATTAAGCGGGTCGAAAAAGCGCGGCAACATGCTGAGTTCGAAGGTGCTCGTGTGCGGGTATTGGAGGATCAAGAGGAACAAAGAAGAGCTATCCGAGACTTTGAGCTAACACAATCCGGACTTGTGGCGAATACTAGCAAAAGTGCAACAGATGCAGCCCCACTTCAAGATGAGACTGGGCTGAAAATTCAAGCTGGAAGCAAACGGAAGTTTATTCTTGATGAGGACGAACTAAGTCGTATAGTAAGAGAGGATAAGGCAAAAGCGCGAAAGGCAATTGAAGATGAAAAAGTCAGTACACAAAATGATCAATTCCTCTATTAATTACAAGTCAAGGAACCATGGCTAACTGTGGGCTATAGGCTGCAAAACCGCACCTCCCATCGTTTTGGACGCCGTCCCTGACCCCAGATGCTCGTGAAACTAAGCTGCCCGCCACTACAAAAAAGGCCAAGGCACTGCCTATATGCCCTGCCTCTTCGGAAACCAACATGCATATTCTGACTTTGCATAGTCTAGTCACCATCAAGTTCAATGAAGAGATTGATTTTCCTGCCATAAGCGAAAAGCGCAGGACCTGCCCTTCCTGTCTGAAAGCATTTACCAACTCGATGCGGCCAGTCATGGCAGTGAAGTGCGGCCATGTATTGTGTTTTGGCTGTGTCAAGCAATTCCTCATTCCTCCTGGACAGAAGCAACATTCTGATCCGAATTATTCGATCACATGTTTTGTTTGCGATATACCTCTCGATATCAAACTGTCTAAAGTCGGAGAAACAGCCAGGGCTCACCTCCCGACCGGGTTGGTAGCCCTCAAATCTGAAGGAACCGGCTTTTCTGCTAAGGGAACGAATACAGTAGAGAAGTCAGGTACAGCATTTCAATGCTAGAAGGCCGCTTCTGGGATTCTCAGGAATATAGGAGCGCGTATTTGATCTCATGTGTCTGCATGGGGAATACTCTGTTCAGAAACAGGGTTCGCATTGCTAGGTCGTGAATCTCCTGCTCGCAGACGAGACAACGCAATGAGCTAGAAGTGGAAGATCCAGCGATGGATTAAACCTTTCGTAAACATTGTCAAACCATGGCTGAAGAAGCTCTTGATAAGCTCAGCATGCAAGCCATGGTAGAGGCCCCTGATGCCTTCCCTATTTACTATGCGATAAATCATTGCAAAAACTGTCATATTCAAGAGCCGCCAGGCTTTTGCTATAAGGGCTTTGGCACCGCTGTGATGACTTGTAGCACAAGCTTCCGGCCCGTACTTTTTTTTTTCCACTTCATCGCTGGGCATCTGAAGTTGCGTCTTCGCTGCTTGGAAGGGGTAAGTCATGGCTGTGGCCAAGGCTTTACTAGTAGCTGCCAAGATAAAGGCAATCCATGCAGTGGGTATATCGTCTTCCTCCAATGCGGGGATAATATGCGCTGCCAATCTTCGGTTGACGAAAAATGTTATGCTTGGGTTTAGTGTCAGGACAACAGTTGCAGAGTAGCCGGACCATAGCCCCACGAGGCCACTTTCACCCCGAATTTTGGCCATAGTGGCAACTAAGGAGTCATAGTCGGAGGGCATTTCTGTTTGCTTTCGTGTTACCACATTTGACAATGGTGTAGTCAAGGCCTTGGTGCACGCTCCGGCGAATGCGCCTATGGCAAGCTCCTGGGCCACGGTGGGGGTTCGTCGGTGTTGGCGAAGATAACTGTAGAATCCGAAGAAAAGAAAGCTATCGAGGATAGATTTGGCCACTTCGGGCGCAAATCCGTTGTAGAGTGCTAATACCCCAC
The DNA here is from genome assembly GCA_036873115.1 of Pseudodiploospora longispora. Lineage (NCBI taxonomy): Eukaryota > Fungi > Ascomycota > Sordariomycetes > Hypocreales > Pseudodiploosporaceae > Pseudodiploospora > Pseudodiploospora longispora. The sequence goes on from JAZDSH010000170.1 coordinate 4,593, forward strand.
CCTCGTGTCTCACTATGGCTCGAAAAGTGTCGATGATTCCATCGTATTGCGGACTGTCAGCTCGGTGTTTAGCCTTAAGCCGTGTTGTTATGAGATCTAAAGGAGCGAGCGCGGCCGTGGATATGGCTGTGCCCACCGATCCAGACACAGCGTGGCCCAAGGCGTCTAAGGTTGGGTTGCGTCCCATGATGATGTAGGAGAAAGAGGTAACTTCTGGTAGTTGCTAGCGAGCCACGCCAACAACCAACAAGATTGATGCAGGTATTCGAGGCCGTCAGGCTATCTGATTATTTGTGCTGTGTAAAGCAAGGCCCGGAATCTGTAGATCGTGTGTAATCGAGGTCTTGTGCATGCCATCTGTCTACGGTCTTCTTTGTTCGAGACTGGGAGTACGCTGGTTACGTCATAACTAAGGCCCACATCACCCACCCCTTGTGTATGCCTCGGCGTTACATGGCTTCCTTGTAATAGCGCATAAGCCAAGCTTGCTATTGTTCGATTCCGGGTAGAGTTGTCAATTAAGTGATAATAATATGCATTTATATTTGATGCTCAACGATCGTGGAAGCTGAAGCACGAACATAAACTAAAATATCCCAAATTCCCCATTGCATCCATTTGATCCTGTGCCAATTTCAATGATGTGACCATATTCGATGGCAGAGTTCACACGCCTGGGGGGGGAAGCAGAATGTCCACCAACGCCTTTTCTCCTCTGCCCCCAGAGCCCCCGTATAAAAGCCTAAAACAAACCAAGAGCCACAATTCCATATAGAAAGTATGCTTGGGCGAATAGGATAATGCATGCACTCAACGAACAGCATCCCGCTAAATCCATAATCATGACTACCCATAACACCAACAATCAAGCTCTTGCAACTGGCCGATACTCATCCCACATAGACCTGAACGAAAGGCCTGATAATTTGACAACCTGTACGCCAAAAATATTTATCCTGAGCCCCCAAAGCTTCACGATTCGTCATTACCCTCTACTCGTCACAGACGCTGTTCGTTGTGGCGGTGCCGGCATGCTAAAGCTAGTCGCTCGTGCGGAACCAGGGACTACCATAGCAAGGTCTGGTTCGCCAGGTGCATCCTCGCTATCCAGCAAGCCAGGGTGACCATCTGGCAGTTTTTGTGCTCCAAAGCCTGTCACCTGAAATATATTTGTACGACCTCCGTTAGTCGCCATTTGAAGCTGCTCATGAAGCCTAGCAAGTTGATATTGGCGTTTGATAGGGGCAAATATGGGTTGTGGTATGATAGGTTGTGGATTCCAATAGGCTAATGCTCCCATCACTGCGCCAGTTTCTTCATCTGAATCCACCGGTCCATTATTAGCATCATCATCGTCCTCAATAGGGGCGTTGGCATCCAATGCGGCCTCTGCAAAATTTAGTTAGTCTTGTTCATCACCTCCATTGTTTTGATTGTGGAGGCAAACTGACTCTGCTGTTTCGCTTGGTTCTTTTTTTGGTAGGCAGCAAGAAGCATGTCGTAAGGGAGAGATCGTCCCGCCACCGCACGCTTTGCACCCATAGAATGACTTTTGCAAGTTAAGGATCGGGCACATGGCTGGCCGTTGGGTAAGATCACGCCACATTGCCGCTCGACATCAACAGGCCCTGGGTGGTTCATGGTCAGTGTAATGGTCGAAGAAGCAAAGGGATAAATACAGTGACATAGTACCTTTCGGTTTGGGCACCTTGGCCTTCGGTTCATCCTTCTTCTTCTTTGTCTTGGGGCCTTTATCTGCATCACCGTCTGCCTTCCGCTTTTTGCCCTTCTTGTCGTCCTCGGGTTTCTTGCCCGCAGATTTCTTAGAACCTTTCTTGTCGTCTTCGTCACTGTCTTCATCACCTTTACCGTCTCCATTATCCTCGTCTGCTTTCCTCGCTTCTTCCTCTCTAGCGGCTTCTTTGGCTCGCTCACGGGCCTCGCGGGCCTCCTTCTTCCGTTGAGCCTTTTCTCTTTTGACCTTTAGGCATTGCGCAATATGTGTCTTGGCGGCAGTTTTGAGAATACTCTTTTTACAATGTTTACACTGCTGTAGGTCGGGGCTATCTTCCAAAGGCCGGCCGGTGGCAAACGTGTCGCGCGCGGAGTCGTCCAACTGGTTTACTACAGGCCCTGGGGAAGAAACGGATGCGGTTGGAGAACTGCTCCCCTTCTTCTTATCTTCTATACCCATTGTCAGCATTGACGAAGGAAATGCACTGAATAGGTGAGCACGCACCATCAAGCACACTGGCGTCCCGCCAATTTCCCGGCTTGTGCTGTTTCGGAGGCGGCTTTTTCAACTTGATTGTACCAGATTTTGATTCTCGTTTTGATGCAACTTTAATCGTTTGATCCTCACCTGGAATAGTCAATCAGTAACCTAGGAATGTGATGCATCAGCTACAGTAGCCTACCCTTGCGCGACTCAGCATCAGGCGCCATATTTTGGATTCGCGAGCCTGGAGGCTTGCGAGAGCCAAATGACGGACAGATATGTCGCCCTGTCTATACAGAGCTGAACTTGATCAATTACCTCTGTAATTTAGGCAGTAGCTGTCGATGGAATCTTGCGACTCATCCCGCGTGTTCATTGTCGCGAAGTGGGCGAGGTGCGATCAGAGGGCTCACGTGCATTAGGCAGATTAGACAATCCCTAAGCACTTGCCATGCTGTAACATAACAGTCATGCCAGTAAATTGGGAAGTCACGGAAGGGGAGCGAAATCGGCAACAATGATGTTCCGGTCTTTTGGTGCTCCACACAGGTCTAACTAATACCGGTAATATTACATAGTAATAAGGCGGCAGGCAGCCATAATCAAGCAGCAATACGTCACGGCGGGAACACATGTAGTAGTTCCACCTGATTGGCAGGCCCTGAACGGCGACAAGTTACGCTGGCATCAGCCTGAAAACGTCATGCATGATGTTACAATCCACCTGCCGGGTCGGCAACATCCATCCCCACTTACCCGGATCTTCGGCCTCGAATCACACCAATCTGACTTTGCAGTGCGTCATCGAGCTGCGATGAGGAGCTGAACCTGCTTGTTCTGGCTCATGCGGTTGGCATCAGAAGCCACATCAAGCATGCAGGTTCTCGCCATGGCAACACAAAGAACACATCAAACCTGAGTTTGTCAGGCTCTATCCATATCAAGCACTGAACACGCCCGCTTGTTGATCTTGAGGTGGTGTATGGTATCACGCCAATCTGCAGGCTGGTTAATGTCTAGGGGGTGCGTCCTTGGTGGCCATATGTGCCAGCACCAACCTGACGGCGCATGTGTAGATCTACGATCCTTGCTTCGATTTCTGGCGACGTCAGAGCCAACTTGACACTGGTTTACATTCCCCTTTGTGCTATTTAAGCTGATGTACGGCTAGCAACAGCTACCCAACCCCTTCTTTCTCCACATCGACTACTGTAGTCCAACTTCTTTTCATCTGCCCCTAGTTTTGCATTCTGCTACCCTCTTGCCGATTTTCCAGCTGTACTTGACAACCCAGCATCCCCTCTCAGCCATAAAAATACAACATACAACCCACGTACTGCGCACCAGACATATCTACCCGTCACAATGGAGACCATACAGCAGATAGCAACAACCGCCGCCAAGGTTGTCTGGGGCGAAGGAGATACCTCCCAAGCTCATCAAGAGCCCATCTCAGGTGTCGGAGGCGATGTCTCCAAGGGTGAACCTTATGATGCCGGCAATATTGGTACATTGTCCCTGTTTACGCTGCTCACATCCTCCGATTATAATACACAAGGCATTTCCCCATCCCTTTGCTGCATGTTGCAGTAATCTCCATCTTGCAGTTCTTGTAGAGAAGCCATCACTGACATGAAGCAGATGCTGCAGAGACGACTGAGTTAGGGTCGTCTATACATGGTCAAACAGACAGAAAAGTCCATAGCCAGAGTCCGGATAAAGAACTGCACCCGACCCGACATGATGAGAACGGTAACAACAAGCTACGTAGCCCTGAGAAAACGGGCATAGATGCGGGCGGGCTTAGAAATTCTCATCCAGACAAAGAGGTTTCAAGTGATACCGCAGTGGTGGCGGATAGCCCAAGACCCGTGGCAGTCGTGGCGAAAGAGCATGGTGGAGACGCTGCTAAGTCACATGTGTTCGAAAGTGAGGAAACCCGGATGGCCCATAGTCCTAGAGATGACGCCAATCAGGAGAGTCAAGGGACTGGAGAGCAATATGTCAAAACCACAGGTTTGGCTGCTGATGGCGGCAATTTCGATGCTACTAAGCCCGGTGCTGGAAGAGAGGCCGATCGTAAGTTCACCCATCCATAGCAAAACGATTGCGACCTTGCTAATTAGCTCATCTTCACTCTGATGAAGGCATAATGGAGGAAAAAGGCTGGCGAAATGGTGACGAAACCCTCACTAGTAAGGACCATGAAAACCCGGGCAAGGGCAAAAACAAGCCAAGTCTTGGGGAGCGTATCAAGAACAAACTACACAGACAGTGATAGGGAAATCTAATTCATACACAGAACGCTGTGAGGTAAATGTTTGTGGTGGTGGCGGTCTCATCAAATTTCATTAGTACCTGCCGTTTAATTCAATACTTTAGCGTGTAAGTCCTCGTATTTTGCAATGGGGACTAGATGAAGAAATTTGTTAGCGCACGGTGGTGCTATCATCATTTTCATTGCTCATGGGGTAAGAATAGCTCAAAACACTGAAAGACACTTAGTTCCTGGCCAGCTGTCCCTTCTGTGGCTGCCATTACTAGGATTACTTGAACATGAGAACTCTAGTCCAGATTGGCAAATACAGCGATGAATCCCCTCTTGCTCACATGTTGGTACACCATCATACTTGGCTAACATGAACATAGACTAGGCGCACGCATTTTTGTTAAGAGTATTACTATTCGCACTATATCCATAACACCATATATACCAACTATGCCATAAATACATAGACGAAAATAAAGGCAATATAGATCATATAGATCATAATAAAGATCATGATCTAGATCATAGTATAGACCACGGTGCAGACCATAGCGCAGACCAAGGAATTAAACAAGCCATAGATCATATAACCCAACAGCCAAGGTCGTGCAGTGGGCCTCGGTCACATGACCAGGTGATATCGCCCAGTAGGTACCAAGGGCCTGGAACTGCATGGAATTGAATCACAATTTTTAAAGGTGATCCTGGGCTCAGGATCACTTCTAAAAGCGTGATCCAATAGGATAGCTCGCGGTTTCAATCTTGATCCAGTAATAGGGATTATAACTCTGATTATAATCCAGAATATATATATATATATATATATATACCCTTAATTATTATTCTCTTAATTTAGTCTTAGCTAATTATTAATATATTTATAGTTTTATATTATTATATTAACTTTATAGACAGTGCTATTTATAGTTATATCTTTTATTAATTATAATAATATAGACTTATACCACTTTAAGTTTAGTACTAGCTTTATACAGCCATCCCTTAATATTAAATTCCAGTATAAGAGGTATAAGAATAATTAATAAAATATAAACTCTTTATATAATATTATCCAGCTATTCTAAAGAGCTTTAGAATAGTCTATTATAAGATTATTATAAGGCTGTTATATAGGCTATTATAAGTGTTAAAATAAGTGGGTTTTATATAACAGCCTGACCTATTATAAGACTAATAGCTAGATCTATTATAGCTTAGCAGCTAAACCTGTTATAGCCCTAGCAGTTAGACCTGCTATAAGGTAGCAGCCTGACCTGTAATAAGACCTAAAAAGCCTGTGCAGCCTGACCTGCTATATTAGGCTAGACTAGTAAAATAAGGGCTTATCCCTTATCCACCCCTTTTCTTATTATTTAGAATACTTAGAAATCCAAAGAAATATTATTTAGAATTCTTAAATAATTCTAAATAATCCTAGTATTTTTTAGATATATAAGATAGCTAGATTCCTAGTTAAATCCT
>JAZDSH010000171.1:0-11470 GCA_036873115.1 Pseudodiploospora longispora
AAATATATATTTTTAATATTATATATAAGGAATATAATAAGCTTATTATTTATAAGCTTTTTAATAGATATAAATAAAAAGATAAATATATATATATATAGCTTTAAAAAGCTTTTTATAAGCTTAAGGATTTATTATTATTTTAATATAAGAAATTTATTTTAATATTTGAAAAAATTAATATAAAGATATACTTAAAAGAATCTTATCTTTTTTATATTCTTAATAAATGTTTTTTTATTATATTCTATATTAATAATTTTCTAGTCTAATTCTTAGAGAAGGCTGCGCTGGTTGCTGTAGCGTGGCTTGGCGAGCGGCGGATTTGGTGTGTTTTTATGGTACCTGGATGCCTGGTGCAGTATTTGTACACCTATCAGATACCACATGTAATAGGTTAGTACCAGTTGTAGTGCAGGATTCTGCCCATTTGAAAGCGACCAAGGAGTGTTAGAGATGGAAACGGAATGCCCATTCGTACACAATGTGTATTCATGTGCGAAGTTTGCATATAGTACTCACCCAGTCTGCTCATACTTTTGCCGTCAACTGGCACCGGGGCATTCTCTGTCTATTGGGTAGCTTGGTCTCTTTGATGAGCGTCACAGACATTAACGCCCTCATTCCAGGGGATCGACATGCCTGGCTGATTGACCCCTATTTCATCACATTTCGCACCTGTTGAGCGCAGCAGGTGTACCTCAACATAGTAAGTAGTTAGCACACTACTTCCTGGCCACTGACCGTCGAATATCCACCACCCACCACCCACCACCCACCGCTCACCATCCATTGCACTCCCGTCATCACTACTACTTACTGCTACTTACTACTCACCACTCGCCATCACTCGCCATCACTCGTCATTAAACACCTGAGCACCGTGACGTTCCGCTATAGTACACGTTGCCTATAGCCTCCATTCACCACCCGCACCCATCCCTGTGGTGGTAAAAGATCTTGTTTGGTAATATGACGCTAGGTCTGGGCGCCTCGGTCTACGGAATTTAACCTGCGACGGGCCTCACGATTCAGAAATCACAAAGTCCACCTCTGTCCACCCTCACTGGCCAACATGTCTGCCGCCGACTCCCCTTATCAACCAGGTAAGCGTCTCCCCTCCCCAACGCCATGATGCATTGCGCGCACCATGTCTGGCTCAGACCGCTCCCTTGTCTTAAGCGCTACCGATCGCCGCTCCTCTTCTCCCTTGATTTGAGGCGGGGTGGCCCAGAGAGCGAAAACGGTGACGTTGATGCTCCTGTTGCTCGTATTTCATCAACCCTCAAACAAGACGGCTTGGGTCCCTGTTGTTGCGGATCAAGGGCGACAGTTGTCAAGGTGGGCGCATGATTATGTGATTCCTTGCCTGCTGCTGGTCCACACAACCGTGTCATGTAAAGGGGATGGATTTGTCTGCTTGTTTCATGTTTGCCCATCACTCGCTTATTGGCCTGCACCTCTCCGTTCGCCAGCTGATCTCATATTTGTCTCTCATGTAGGGCAGCAGCCGGCCGCGCAGGCCACTGGCCTCAGCATCCATCTGTCGTCCAACAATCCGTTTCGCAATCGGGCCGCCTCTCCCTCCAGCATTGATGCTGCCTTGGCCGCGCCGCCCGCCTCTCCTTTTGACGACCCGCCTCCTCCTCCTCGACCTCTCTCAAGGAATCCTTTTCTTGACCACCCACATGCGCCGTTGAGGAGAGCCTCTGATATCATGTTAACCAGGGCCAACACCAATTCCTTGTCCGCGGAGGATATCTTTGTACGTTATGCCGCCGCCACGAGGGGGTATTGGTCCTATGGCATCCCTAGCTTACTGTCTGCAAATTCTTACTGATTCTATAGGACTCACTGACGCTTGACGACAAGGACCCCGAGCTGGCCAAGCGCATCAGCCCCCCTTCTTCGCACCAACGTCCCATTGAGCGTCTACCAGCTCCTCGCCGAGGAGAGAATCAGTCACCTGGGCAGCTTGAAAACAAAACCCAGCCCAAACGCTCACAAGAGGAAGCATCGAAAGGCCACAATATGCCAGCAAGTGCTTCGCGGCCATCTCCGTTCGACTCTCCGCCACGCAAGCCCCAGCGTCGTCCGCGACGCAATTCTGAATCATCAGTGCTGGACTTGGACAACAAACCAATAACCGAAGAAGAGAAAAAGATGATCGAGGCGAAGAGGCGAGAGCGAGATAGACGACGTGATGGCAAGGAGAGAAGCAGCAAACCGGGGCGCCCTAGCCGCCGAATGGACATCATTGATCAATTAGATGCCACTAGCATCTATGGAACTGGTCGTAGGTATACCTATTTCCATTAGAAGATACTATGAAGATTGCTGATTTTCTGGCTACCTTTTGTTGGGGCCTTTACTAGTCTTCCACCACGATGGTCCTTTTGACGCCCTTAATCCTCATCGGAACCGTCACAGTAGTCGGCGCTTGGCACCAATGCAAGCCTTCCCTAAGGACTCGCTGAATAACTCGATGGGTGGCTCCGGTCCACTGAGATCACAAGCAGACCACTCAACGTTCATGGGCCATGGCACCGATGAAGCCTTTAGGGACTACGCAGGCACAAAGAACAGGAAAGGCCACAATCTCCCCGTGAGCTCCCGAATAGAGCCTGCTATTTTCGATCCAGTATCGCGCGGTAATATGGTTCATGGAGATGAGAGCTACGGCTTGGGCACCTCCACCTTCCTCGAAGGAACTCCAGCTGCACGGTCGGCAATCAATCGCCGGCAAGTGGAGGAGGCACAGGAAGCTGTCGATGGCGGCTTGCAACGGAAGAAGTCTTTGGCACAGCGAATCCGACACATCAACAGAGGTCCCCGTGACTTCAATCCCTCAGGTCGAATGACGAGCCCTGATGTCGTGAACAGCAAAATGTCCCCGGACCAGGGTCGGCTAGGTACGAGCGTAGGGAACGAGTCCAATCCCTTCTTTGCAGATTTTAATAGGGGCGAGGATGGCTTCGGCTCTAAGCCAAGAGATGGGAATTTATCTCCTCCACCAATTCCCCGTCGTGGCTCTGGCAGTGCCCTCGAACGACGGGCAACAACCGACGCTACACTATCGCTTACCGAAGAGGCACCTGTCAAACCATCCGGCTTACTTGGTCGGATGAAGAGTCTGAAAGGGGGAAGGCGGCCCAAGAATGCCGAGGTTGCGAATAATTAAGCCCATAATACTGAGAAACCGCAATGTGGGATGGATTCGACTGAGGTGTATATGCGACTGCCACACTTACATGCCAAGCACCCAGCTAGTTTATCTTTTCTCTCTATCTTTGATGGTGTCCACATATGGAGGAACTTGAAGTGCAAGAAGTTGGTGACCGTTATGCGAGCCGCTGAGAATTGACATAAATTACAAGAGGTATCTCATTGCGACCATCCTTCTCATGCATTTTCTCATTTGAGGCTACAGAACGTTGCTCATGAGTTATCGGTTCAAAATCTATTACAGGGACATTGAACTATTTGACCAAGTCGGCACGATTCTAGTGCCCCGTGAAAGTAATCAAGGTGTGCGGCACTGTGGCCTCGTTATGAGCGGGTTGAAGATGACACGAATATTATAACTAGTACTTAGGCATGTCATGAATTGGAGTTGGTCTGGTTCTTGTCCGAGGCCGTGTTGCACTAGTTTCATAGAAAGATACACCCACGCCCGCACACATATACATTATTAGCAATCAATGATAATGACACACGTAACCGCTATTCAACATGTGGCAGTGAGGATGTTTTCGATGTGTATGTAGCACAATATTCAGCAAGCAATTTCTATACATTTGGCTATAATCTGACTCTGTTGCAGGTTAGATCATGATGCAAGGCAAGCCAGTGTTTGTCGGAGTTGATTCAATCGCCCCCCTCCCCCTCCTCCTTTCATGAGTAGTTACAGACTGTCCAAAGCACCGTCTAGAGTAGTCTTGTAGTCAAGACCTGCTGCATATTTATTTTGTCACGAGTTGTGGTTTGGCTCGGTTGATAAGGGTTGGCGGGGACAGACTCCTTCCGCCTTGCATCACCTGCCTACCCAAGGGGGTGCCAAATTACACCGCTGCCTGTGTGCTAAACTTGCTACAATTACTTTCATAAACTCTTTAAATAATCAGGAAAACTACTATAATAGTTAAGTAAATTCATATAAATATGATATATATAGTTAGATATAAGCATATATCAAGATGAATTCTTTTCTTCTTGGTTGTTGTAGATGACCTCGCTCAATTAGCTACTTGCCATGAACGTTGGCACTGGCGGTGTTTTCTGTCACCCCCTTGCTACCTACTGAATTCTAATACCGCCCACCTAATTACACGTGCACCCCATCAATCGCTATAGCAAGTGGCATTGGTGTTTATATCTATATGGAGGTCAGGCCACAGGCTCTGAAACCAATACCCGACCATGACAAACTCCAAACTCCGTTTTCAGCCGGTCCCGGCTACGGTCCTTGCTGAGACTGAAGCGCGGCGCCGTGACGCGCTGAGGCTGCTCAGGCCCTGCAGCACTGGGTGCGATGAACTTGATAGCCATGTTCTGCTCTGCGGTGGGTTCGAACGCGGATGCGTTGTTGGGCTGAGTGCTGAGGATGAGGAGGGCGTTGGCATTGTGGTGAGTTCGTCTATATAGAGAGGTGGCTTTTATGTAGCATCACCGACATATACAAAAGCATCACGAAAAATCGTCGTGCTAACTAGACATTATTACTTCCTTGGGCATGAAAACAGCTGGGTCTTCAAGTACTTCTTCGCTCTCTGTTTGAGGGCCTCTCACAACGGGCCATGGTTGTGAGCCCCAAGCCCACCAATGTACTGGTTGGGCTGCTGAGGAGTGCTGCCAGGGCCGAGCTGGCGGCACAGGGAGTCCTCGACGCAACCGAGGTGAGCGAGGGGACGCGTGAGCACCTCGAAAAAGTCATGCTCTCCCGCATTTTTGACTTGGACGGCCTGCAGGAGGTGCTGGCCGATCTAGACAAATCCAGAACCAACCAGAGTCCTGCGAATCCTGTTCCTAACGCCTCGTGTTCCGAACAAGATCACAAACCCAACTCAAGAGCTCTCTCAGAGATTCAAGATAGTCAAGATGACGAACCTGGTCAGAAGCAAGAGCAAGAACGACAAATAGTCAGCCCACAAAAAGCTGAATCGCTTCCCTTTGCCACTCCTCTGCAAAGACCAGCTGATAATAGTAGCTGCCGTAGAGTTGAGGTTGGCAACGTTGATGCCGAGTTAGGGCCCCAGGTCATCCTCATCACTCACGTCTCATCCCTACTGACAAGTCTCTTCACCCACCGTGAAAAGTCCGCCGCTCATGCGACCCTCCGGGTTCTCGGTTCACATTTGCGTCACCTTTCACGCAACTTACCATCCAGTCCTCTTATCATTCTTCTTAACTCTACGGACTCAAGTGCCAGATTTTCTTCTGAAAGCTACGCATACCCAAGCTTGAAAGAGAGCAGAGCCCAATGGCCCTCAATACCGCAATATTGCACTGCATCACCGCCTACTACTTTGTCTACTCCAGGCGGTAAGGCTATTGACGCTAGTCTGAAGTCTATCTTCAACTCACCGTCGCTGCCGATTGCAGTTTCCCACCCCTATCAAGGCACTATAAACGTCCCAGGTCAAGACTATAAGACAAACAAGCCAAGCTTTGGGCTCGTATTCTCTCAGTTGCTAGACTTACACCTACTCTGTACCCGTGTTCCGAAAACCTGCCATGACTTACACACTCTGCATCGAAGCGCTGGAGTTACTTTCATCTCGGCTCGGCCGGCCATAACCTCTGTGACGGTTATTGAGGTTTTGTTGGATGAGATGGGTGTGTGGGAGGGCAAAAGAGGAACCCGAAAAAGGCGCGAGCAGAGGTGGGCCGCCTTGGACATATTTGATGGTCGAGTAGCCGATGCCTTTGTGCGTATTTAGGGACACATGTTGGAGACATTTTCGTGAGCTACACTCACTTGTACTCCATCTTATGATCGCTTAATCTCTTTCGCGGGAAGGCCTAAAACCCGAGTCCTCTATGACACCTTCCTGAACACCCAGACAGTGTCGCTGGTGTCATGATGATTTCAGTGTCTCATAAACGGCCATTGTATAGCTTCGTATGTAATATTTACTTAATGACACACTCTTCCCATTACCCACAAAGCGTTGACCATATTCGATAATAAGTTTCTTAAACTTATTCTTCCAGAGCATAAATCTGCTGACTTCTTCTCCATATCACCTGTACTCACACCATCGATTCGCAAGTAGCCCCTTAGTTGCTCGAGGTGGTTACAAGTTACAATTCAAGCCTAATGACGGAGTTCTATCAGAACAAGCCCAATCCATGAGGATAATTAGAACGAGGAATTCCTTTCGATACAATCGCCAATCCACCTCTTTCCGCACAAAGCCTCGTCGCTTCCACAGCGCTCAGGTCCTGATAACTGCTAGATACGCATGGCTGTTAAAGCCACCTTCCCGACTCTCAAATCTCAATGTGGTCAGGAAACTTAGCTGACTGACTGAACTATCCGCTTCAGCGTTTCACCTCAGATCAGGAGTCACACAGACATAACGAACAGATGCCACCAAAAGATAAAAGAGACTTTCGGGGTATGAATTTACTCTGTGACTTCATGTGAGCATACCTTTATCGTAGGCCGATGCCCTGGCCCTGTGAGGCTGGAAGTGAGCCGAGAACATCAGATCGTTTGTTGCTCTTCCAGAAATCAATGGACTCAACGGCATCCTCGCCTCGTTCGTCTTCGTAAGCAAATAAAATCTGAAGGAGGTTAGTCGTTGTGTGTGAGACCATGGAACAAAGAGAGAGCGATGCATACCTCATGCGTACTGCTATGAAGCATGCGTATATGCTTGTGGGGGACGATATGAACTGCCCCATTTTCAATGTTGCGCAATTCAATGAAATTAGGTTCGAATGCAAGAATCCAGGGATAGCTCAGAGCAAAGTTTTGGGGTGCACCTTCCCAGTCAATTCTCCATTCTGGTCGAGCTCTCCAACCGTTCCGGTTTACAAAAAACGAGAACTCAGAGTAGTTGAGCAAAAATTCGCCGTTCAGTCGTTCTATGTGGATGGGTTTTGCACCTTCCTTGCGAGCGACAAAGTCGAGTGAAGTGTCAGCTTGATCAAGAAGCGACTGTGTTTCTAACGTTTCGAGAGACACGACTTCGAAGCCCCTAGCGCAGGCCACGCATAGCTTAGATTTGAGAAAGTGAACTGAAGATGATTCGGTGGGAATGTAGAATTCCTTGAATGGCCGGAGTTCATCCTGACCTCCACTCATGAATTTCCCTAAACCTTTTTGCTTCTTCCCTTTCGTCATAGTATCATTTGGCTCGAAGACCTTGATGGTAGTAGATAGAGTTGAGGATTTGACGCAGCATACAAGATGCCTGCCCATACAAATACCCGTTTTGAAGAAGCTGCAGTGATTTTGGATCTTCTTTGGTCTTTTGACTAGTGCTGACTCGTCAGAGTTTAATGCGGATAAGGAATAGGATTGTAATGTCTTATTTGAAAGCACAAGAAGCATTTGATACTCTTCCAGAATGTCAATCTGAGTGACACAGGTCGCTTCCAGGACACGTCTAGGAACTTGCTCTTTGTTCTTCCGATCGGATACATAAATGCCGTTATCTGTGCCATAGAGAAGCTTGCGACCACCATCTATTCACGATATGTTAGCAGGTATTGGCCAAAGAGTGATTTGGGCAGTGCAAAATCGACGTACCGAATGGGGAGACACAATTGACCTGATTGGTCCCCACGAAAAAGCCACTGGATATTGTGGTTGTGTTAAAGAAGTCAGCTCGCGATCTAAGCCGCTGTTGAGCATTGTCAATGTATTCAAGCCACTTCTTCCGTGCGGCTTGGTTTGAAGCGAACACAGTGAGTTCATATCCAGCCTTGCCCAGGTGGCGAAAGGTAATCGGCCAGCCCTCTCCTTTCTTCGTCTCAGAGGTGTTGGTTCTTATCGACGGGATTAAGCTGGACGATGAGCGCTTGACTGAGCCTTGCAGAGGAATGACTTCGTCCATCTCGCGAATGGCGAGCAACTCAAGGGGTATCGGTCGTCGGTATGCCTTGATTTCCTCACTTTTGCCGCTCTGTTTGATTCGAACAAGCAGAACAGCATGGTCAAAGAGAAAGCCTGTGAATTCGGATGGATCTGTCGGTGACTTTTTGAATTGAGTTTTGAAGACAAGTTCGCGGCCGTCTTCTGTAAGTTTGAGATCCACTCGTTCATTTGGTCTGAAACGAAGCTGCTCATGCAGTCTTCTCAAATTGAAACGATTTTCCGCCTTCCCAGACTCCGCGTTAACTCTGCCAAGAAGGTCGCGAATTATTGCCAAAACCTTGGGTATATCTTCTTTGTCAGGGCTACCATCCTCTGTATATTTCAGCACATTCTCGAGTAGTAGTGGGTAACGAGCTAAGCGCGTGGTAGGTTTAGTGAGGTAGCCATTAAGCTCAAGTTTTCTAGACTCTTTTCGACGCTCAATTTCATCAACAAATTTGGCGAAGAAAGGATTGATCGATCTTTCGTTTTCAAACTCAAACTTGGCCTCAAGCTGCTTAGAGCCGTACCATATAAAAGGTTCAAAGTGCGGAACAAAGTCTTGAAAGATGTCACCAATGTTTTGGACAATTGGTTCTTTCTGTTGACGGCTTGTCAAAGACGTTGCAAACCGTGAACTGACTGTATGGACGCTTGGATGGTCAATAATATTGCTGAATATGTTCTTCACGACTTTATCTCGGCGCTGCAAAGGGATGGGCGACGCCTTTGACCGCAAAGGGAGAATCCAGAAATCACGGAGATATTCCAGGTCCTTCACAAAGTCCCGCTCAGTATAACAAATTTCAGAAATAACTTCTTGTCGCTTTTTTTCACGCTCGCTTACGGCATCGGCGATCTCCTTTGGAACTGAATTTATCCAAAGCTTCTGCTCATCAGTTTGGTCAACTTCATCGTCGTTGACATTCGCAGAGTCTTCCTTGCGTAGCCCGGGATTAATTTTTAAATTTAACCTCGACACTTGTTCCAGTCGCCGAGGGCAAGCGATAGAGTAGCATAGCTGATCCCGCGTGCATGTTGGCGAATAGCACTCTGAAAGAAGCACAAATACCCCGTTGATTGGTGACTTGTCCTCGGGTTCGTCCATCAATGTTTCCCTGAATTGATACATCTCAGATTGTGAATCTCGCAGTCGATGCTCGTATGTAACGTCGTGAAAGAACTTCTGGGCATCCAATGCTCGACCGAGCAGTAAGGCCAAGTTTCGATCGGTCGTCCTGATAATATAGGATAAAACATCTACAGCTTCAGAGCCACTAAACGCATTTTTGTAAGTGAGTTCATTCTTTGTTCGGTCACCGGTGATAATCTTTCGTCGGAAACAATCGGCCACCCTCGATAGAAGTGCTGGGTAAACAAGAGGGGGTCGAATCTTGGTCGCGGTTGGTGGACGTTCGCTCTCAAGCGACTTGCTCCTGGATGGACGTTGAACTAGCGTGGCAGTGTCAGAGTCAGAGGGCGTAATCGTTGGAGCGATACTAGATGCTATTGACATTGTTCTAGAATGATCAAGACCTCCACCCCCAGTAGAGGATACCATACTCGTGGTTCGTGTTTGCGAACCAGGTGTGCCCGAATATCCTCCGTTGTGAAATCCGTTAGGAACTGGCATATCCGATGGAGCCCGTCGGTTTGGTATGACTCTGCCACTCATAGTTTGATGGGCGTCACGATCATGGGGGTTGTAAGTTCCAGTCATGGACATTGATCGGTCTTCATGTCGCTCTGGAACCACTCTGCCCTGAGCTGTTGTTCTAGCAGAGGTAGTGTAAGAGTATGGGGCTTGCCGGAAGTGATTTGCGGGTGGTTGTTGATAGGGACTGGGTGGTGGGTGATACATCTGTGGTCGAGGCGTAGCTGCCAAAGACTGTGACCTGTAGGGATCATTATTTAGAGCTGGGCCAGTCACTCCTTGATAAACTCTTGAAGTCGCATGTCTCGTGCCTGCAGCCTGTGAAGGTGGCGCTCGGGACTCAATTCGAGAGAGTGGCTGACCTCCGGGCCCAGGAAAGGGGCGTCTTGCATGTTGCTGCTGTTGTACGTACTGGGCCTGTGGAGAAGGAACCTGCTGCCCTCCTGATGCCGAGCGCTGACCGTGATAAAACTCATTCGATATAGTGGCATCGGCTGGGCGAGTTCTTGAAGACTGATGATGTTCACGATCACCATAGTACTCCGGTGTCGGCCGGTGAGGTGGCTGGCGATACATGCCGGTAGATGACGATGATATGGTTTGTGTCCTGCCTTGATCCATCGGATGGGGCGCCAGAGAGGGGGACGATGTCATTGTTTGCGATCTTCCTGGAGGAGGCGCGGCTCCAAAGATGTTGGAAAAGGCAGCATCTCGCTGATAATTATTGGAGTCGGCATATCCCCTTTGGCGCTGGGGTGCTGAACGAGGGTCGTGATGATAGTCTGCCATTATGACAATACTGGACAAGATGAAATAGTCTGTTAAAGGTTTGAGACAGACTAATCAATTGGAGCCTGAAAGGTGGAAAGCAAACCAATTCAAGGCCACGAGGGCCGCTGGCAGTCAAAATCACCAGATCGCAGTCGCAGGTGTACGGGATGAAATAGAAAGATGCACCAGTGACAGCGATGCTTGCTAGCGGCTTTGAAAAATTGCAACCATAAAGTGTCCCCTGTATTCAATGCTTCAACGGTGCACCAGACAATGCTGTAGTAAGGCGTCCGAATACGATAGTTGTCACTTGCGTCGTCGATGGCACGAGCAACGCTCTCTGTAGGGTTGTCGAGTTCCTACCCAATGTTGCACTCTATCTTTCATTCGGGATAGAGATGGAAGCGGACACACGAGCGAGTGTGCATGCGTTAAGGTTATGGCATCTGTTGGGCAAACATGGGACTTGCAATGTGGCAGATAATTGGCGGCTGAGCAATGAGTGATGAAGGGTAGTCTGATGAGGCAGGTTCACAAGGCGCCACCACCTGCGGAGAGGGCTGTAGCCTGTTACTAATTAAGTCTCCTGATTTATTTTCCTCCACTACCTACCTACCTTATTAATGCCTAGCACGTTGCCCAGGGTCAGAGGTGACCCTATGTTTAGGTGTTCTGTAGCGTTTCGGAAGGTTGCATAACCAACCGATCATGCAAGGCTGCTTGTGTACTGTACCTAGGGTCTAAATGTGTAAGATCCTATACTTTTTACTAAGATAAATTAATATAAGTTTAATAAAAGATTTTATAATATATTATATATTAATTAATCTAACTGAAAGGTATATTAAATAATATAAGAATAAGATATATAATTTAATAAGAAATATTGCTTATAATATAATTAAAAGATTTAAAATTTAAAAATATTATAAATTTAAAAAAAAAATTTATATATAAAT
>JAZDSH010000172.1:0-11457 GCA_036873115.1 Pseudodiploospora longispora
AATATATAAATATTATAATATATATAATAAAAGAAAAATAAGAAATTAAAATAATTCTGGATTATAGATTAAATAAAGGAAAAAAGGAATACCTAATTAAATAAAAAGGATTTAGGTCTAAAGAAAATTTATAGGAATCCCTTAACTATTTAAACCACTATTAACCACTCCTATAATAATTTCTCTAAACTTATTAAAAAAGAAATCTATCCCTTAAAATATAATATTCTAATCTATAATATTAATTATACCTATAGAATAAATATCCTCTACTAACTCTAAGGACTCTATATAAATAATCTCTAGCTTATCTAATATCTTAATACCTTAAGCTATTATTTCTATAGCCTTCTTATAAAGCTACCACTCCTATTTATAAATCCAATATAAATATAATATTACCTCTTCTAAAGCCTTCTCAGCTTCTTTATACTAATAGGCTAAATAATCCTTTTCTTAAATCATTTAATTAATTAAAGGAAAAATCAATACTATAAAAAATCTATCTTATCCAGAAAAATATATATAAAATAGAATCTACTCTATTTATATTATAACTTATATACCCCTATTTTATATAAATAGTATAGCAGCTCTTTCCCTTAGCTATTAGATAAATATAACTAATAAAATAATAAATAGAATAGGAAGGTATCTTAAAACTAAACTCTTTAATAAAGTTTATAAAAGCCCTATAATTAATTATCTTCCTAGATATATTTTTAGATTTAGAAATATAATCTAATATTTTAATTAGAAAAGGATATTTTAAGGAAATTAAGGGATTATACCTATAAATATAAAAAACAGAGAACTATTTATATAAAAAGACTTATAGGTCTTAAGGATAAAACTATTAAAAGGGAGATATTATATTATAACCTAATAATATAATTATAAAAATAGACTAGATTAAATAATATAATAAAAGGGTATATACCTTAGGGTATAAAGATATAAGGAAGATTAATAATAATTAATCTAAATATCTATAAGTTTAGGTTATAATAGATCAGATAAAGCATTACTAAGCCTTATAATCTATAATATATATATATACCCTTAATTTTCACTCCTTTAAATATAGTTTAGGTAGTTATTAATAATATTATTATATTAACCTTATTATTTATTTTAGTGATATTAGATTATAATCCTTTAGATCTATTATCTATATAACTGATATATTGCTTAGAATACCTTAACTTATCTATTAATATAAACCCTTTTATTAGGTTTATCCCTTAAGAATTCACTAAACATTATACTTATATTAAGCTATATCTATAGGAATTATTTAAACTAATATAAAGGCTAATTACTTTATTATATATTATAGAAACTTTAATAGGTAGTTTAATAATAGGTTTAATTATACCCTTTTATTAGTTAATTAAGCTATAGTTATATAGGTTGTATTTAAGAGGATTGGATTATATAAGTAGATAGGCTATACCTAGATTATTTAATCGGAGCAGATATTATTAAATCCAGAGCTTTTCTCCTATTTTCTTAAAAATCCTAGGTGATTCTTAATAACTAATTAAAGATTTTCTAGTTACTTTCCAGATTAAGAATAGAATAATTAATTAATCCCTTAAATCTATTCTTATTTATTATAATTTTATAGCTTTTCTTAATTATTTTAAGTCTTATATTTATATTTAATTATATATAGCTATCCTATATTATCTAATTAGCCCTAGGTATAGTATATTATTATATATATTATTTTTCTTTTATTAAAATTAATAATTAAGATAAAAGGAATTCTTATCTACTTTATAATTAAAAGGATTAATTAATATTAGATTAATATTTATAATATAGCTAAGAGCACTTTCAAGCTATTATAAGAACCAGTCTAAGAAGAATTATTATAAATACTCTTATAAGATCTCTTAATATATATAAATAAGAGATACCCTTAAGATTAATAGCTTAGAACCCTATAAAAGATTAGCTAATACTAAGCTATTAAAAAACCTAAAGCCTATTCTATAAAGATAATATATACTATCTTTATTAAATAATAAGGTATTATTAATCTTTTTAAATCTATTTATTAATTTATAAGAATATTAAAATAATCTAAAGAAATCTATAAAATTATTTAATCTTAAAATAAATAATAAAATAAATACTTTATAGCTTAGAATCTATTTATAGAATATTAGAATTAAAAGATAAGATACCCTAAATATATCTAATTTATAACAGGATTAAATATCTAGGTACCTAACTATAATATATAACCTAGAAGACTATTAATTACCAAGGCTTTAATAGCCTTTTATACCTAAAAAGTATAAAAGAAAAAAGACTTAAAATAAGTATAAGTCTTATTATTAATTAACTAATTAAAGCTATATAATCCTGCCTAGCTATAACCAGATTTCCCTTTATAATTCTTATACTTCTATCTATAACTATCTAGGATAAATAATAGCTTTTATTTATCCTATTATTAAGAGATTATCTTTATTATTAAAGGCCTTATCAGACCTTATAGCCTACCAGGGATCTAAGGCCTTAAATTAATAGAATCTAATTAATCCTTTATAATAACCTATAAAAACCTAGAATAAAGTAATAGTACTCCTAACTAAAATAATAAGGATTAAAGAGATTAATACCCTTTAGCTTTATCTTTAAATAATATAAGATCTTAATATCTTTATTATAGATATTCTATTAAAAAGGAGATTATAATCTAACTAAAACTATAATAATTTAGATAACTCCTAGTTAAGAGAACTAAAGGTTATTAATATTATTAAACTATAATATTATAGAAGTATTAATAATAAAAAGGAATAAATTAATAACCTTATTTAAGCCTTTTAAATAGGCCTAAAATACCTAAAAAATAATAAATTCTAAATTACTCTAGCCCTTAAAAATATAAAGGATAAATATAAATCCCTTTAATTAAATAAGATATAAAGCTATATTAAAACTAAAAGGAAAGATAAGGAAATCAATTAAAAATACTTCTTAAAATAAAATAAAACTTATTTAAAAGACTTTATTAATTAGATAATTAAGATCTATAATATATTTAAAAAAGCCTAATAATATAGCTATTAATATAAAGGGAAATCTGGTTATAACTAGGCAGGACTATATAGCTTTAATTGATTAATTAATAATAAGATTTATACTTATTCTAAGTCTTTTATCCTTTATACCCTTTAGGTATAAAAGGCTATTAAAGCCTTAATAACTAATAGTTTTTTAAGTTATATATTATAGTTAGGTATCTAGGTATTTAATCCTATTATAATTATCTCCCTCTCTAAGAGCAATACCCTAATACCTTAATTATATATTTATTACCCTATAATAAATTTCCCTGCTATTATTATTTTATTATTCTAGAATTTTATTATTCTTAGAACTTAGATTTATTATATTCTTTTATTTATCTATACCTATATCTTCTATTATATCTCTCTTATTTATCTCTTCTATTTTATTACCCTCTTACTACCCTTTTATTATATTATTATACCTTTTAAAAGATCTATTATTTAAATTTATATAACTAAGAAGCAGTTAGATTATATCAAGCCAATTATTATAGAATATATATAATATATATATTATATATAAATAGCTATAATAATAGATATTAAGGTAATAAAAAAATAGGTTAAGCCTAATAAGATAATACTAATCTAGTATCTATTTACTAATACTAAATCAATATATTACTAATAATATAATAATAGGAATAATACCTATTAATAGTATATTAATCTATATTATTTAAAGGGTTTTTACTAATAATATAATAATATTTAGATTTATAGCCCTTATATTAAATAATATTTAAGAGCTAAGCAATATACTTAACTTTCTAGATATAATACTAGATATATATATCCTTAATAAGAATAATAACTTTAATAAGGATAGCCCTTTTATTTTTATAGGTAAATTTACTTAATAAATCGTTAATATATTACTAGAGCTTTACTATACCTTTAAATCAGCTAAGACTATATATCACCAGGCTTATAGTATCACTAGCCTTACTAAGGGCTAAGTTAAGGCTAATAAGGCCTATAAAAAAAAGAAAAAAGCCTATTAAATATTACTAGCTATTTAATAGCCCTACCCCTAAGAATAGCAGGATATTTAAATAAGTCTATAAATATTTTATTTATATTTTAATACTAATTTAATAATAGGCTATTTAGGTTTAGCAGACAAGCCTTAAGGCCCTATATTATACTGATTTAGCTAAGTGAAAGGCTATATAAAGCCTCTATCTTATCTAGATAAATACTAGCTTTATATCTTAATAATATATTAAATATATAGCTTATATCGCTATAATTATTATAATATAAGAGAATAAGTTAGTATTAGATAAGCTTAGGGATAAGCTTAAGTATATATAGCCTTTTAGTTTTAAATAGGTATAGCTTAGGATTCACTAGTATATTATTATTACTAGCTCCTATCTCTGGTTTCTATTTTATTTTATAATAAAAAGCTTTTTACTATACTATCTATACTCCTTCCCTACCTTTTCACTATTTATTTATAATAGATTAAAAGATATAAATTAAATATTATTCTTTAATATATAACTTTTAAATTCTTTTTATTTATAATTATAATTCTATAATATTTTTATCCTATTATACTATACCTTTACCTGGCTTATATTTCCTTTTTATCTAGTTCTTTTTAAATACTTTTATTAGCTTTAAAGTATTTATCTTATTAGCTAGGATCTATTAATTATATTTAAAAGGCCAGCCTAGCTATTTAATTAAGTAGTATAATTCTTTTTTAATTTATAATTAATCCTTGATTTCCTTAATCTCTTATTTCTCTTTATTCTTTAGATCTGGTATTAGTAGACTATTACTAGTATTTCCTACTTATTATATTTATAGCTCTAATAGGCTGATATAGAAGATATTATAAATCTATAAATATTATTTAGGTAATACTAGTTAATATACTTATATTTTAATCTTTTATAGGATTTAAAATAGATTAATAAATCTTAATATTAACTTTCTTTTTATCTTTAGGTATAGGTTCTTTATATTTAATATAATTATATTCTCTTTCTATAATATTAGGGGTATATATAGTTTATTATAGTTTCTTATCTAGCCTTTAATAGCTTATTATTAATACTTTATTAATATTTCTTATACTTTTATTAGTTTCTTTAATCGATTTTATACTACTAGTATCTCCCCTTCTATAATATTATCCTTAATATTTAAAAAGCCTGATTTATAATTAAATAATACTTTATTAAAAAAGAAGCTAGTTATTATAAAGATAGCTAAATTATAGGTAAATTATATTATTTAAAGAAGCTTTGCTTATACTATTTATTCTTCTATTAAAAAGTAATATAAATAATACTTTAATATTTAATTTATCTATTCTATTTATTTATTGGTTTAGGGATAAAACACTATAAAAAGCCTTCTTTTTATTTAGGATATATAATAAAGTTCTAATTAGAACTTACTTATAAAGATAGGGCCTCTATCTAATATAATACTTTTTAATACTTTAAACTTTAATTTTATCTCTTAATAGAATAATTCTATAAGATCTGTTATAATAATAGTTATATTTATTAAAAGAAATAAATAATACTTAATATATTGGTTTATAATTATTAGGATTATATCTATATCTCCTTTATTAAATATAATTAATAGGAGTCTTATAATAAAGTCTATAGATAATTCTTCCTAGGGTTAGCTTAGTTTTAGTAAGGAATTAAGATATTTATATAAATAATAATATTATAGTATCACTCCCTAATAAACACTATAACTAGTAATATATTCCTTAACCTTTTAATCTATAAAATACTAATAGAATTTATACTATAAAAGCTTAAGGGTTTGGTTTATATTAAAATACCCTATATAAGGATTATTATAATAGAGTTATAATAACTTATTTCTTAATAAAATTTCCTTAGGGATATAAATATAATCTTAGTATCTAATCAGGCCCTATATATCTATTAATTATATAGTATTCTTTCTCTTACCTTTCTATTCTATTAATATAGCTTTTTACTTTAGTATTTCCTTATCTTTATTTTATATATCCTTAATAAGTATTATTAAAGAGATTAAGGCTTATTTATTAAATATAATCTTTATATATAGGGCTATTTAAGCTATATATATAGATATTTATTATTCTTTATTAATAATCTATTTAATCTATTTAGCTAGTCTAGCTAGGTTTAGGAGCCTCTTATTTTTATTATCCTAGGTATCTATTAGCATCCTAATAAACTTAATCTAAATCTTTATAGATTTAATTATCCTACTTTATAGTATAGAAAGTAGATTATTATTTAATAGGGCTTTGCTTTTATAGTCTAGCCTTCTTAATAGTATATCTATAGAATTAGATTTCCCTAACTAATACTTGATAATAAAGTTATATAGTATTAGTGCTATATATTATCTTATCTGCCTTTCTAATAGCTTAATCTAGTTTATAAAGGATTAGAGATTCTAATAATTAATTAAAACCTTTACCTATTTTATTATCTTATTAATATATCTTTACTAGTATTTAAATAAATAAATAATAGTAAATATTTCCTGGTTAGATATTTTATAATTTATCTCTATTTTAATAAACTTCCTTAACTAGAAGGTAATTAGATATTATCTACCTTTATTATCTTATTATAATATAATTCCTGTTATTATAAATTAGGAGGTATTAGTTTTAAAATAAATTTATTATTATAGGTTAAAATATTTAAGTAATAGGGCTTTTTGGAAGGCTTCCTTTAGCTATTTAAATACTAGGTATTTAGCTATAATTAGCTATACTTTCCCTAGCTTTTATTATTCTTATTACCCTTTAGAAATATATTTAATAATACTATAATTCTGGAGTATTTATAGATAAATCTTCTATAAAAATTATAGAAGCCTAGAAAGATTTATATTTCCTAGTATATTCCTAATTATTATTATTTTAAAATAATTATAATATACTAAGGATTTATTAAGATCCCTTCTCTAGATAAAATAAACCCTAAGAAATCCACTTCTATCTAATAGAAATAGTATTTCTTTAGGTTTATAAAGAGCTCTGCTATTTATAATCTATCTAGAATCTGTTTAATATATTATATATACTCTTCTTTTATTTTAGAAAAGATTAGAATATTATCTAAATATATAATATATACTATATTAATAAATTCCTTTAATACTTAATAAATATAATATTAAAATATTATTAGTATATTAATTAATCTAAAGGGTATTACTAGGTATTTATAATAACTATAATAGGTTTAGAATACTATCTTTTATTTATCCCTTTCTTTAATCCAGATATAATAATATATATCCTTTATATTAATTTTTATAAAGAATTCTATATCTATAATTCAATCTAAGATCTCTAAAATAAGGGGTAATATATAATAATTCTTTTCTATAACCTTATTAAATCTCTAATAATCTATATATAGATATAGGGTTCTATTCTTTTTTAGAATAAAGAGAATTAATATCTCTATTAGGCTTTTAGAAGAGTGAATTTAGCCTTTCTTTATATTCTTATCTAGATAAGTATAAAGCTCTTCTAATTCTTTTTATAATAAAGGATAAATTATACTATAAGAAGGGGTAGTATCTAAAAGTAGATTAATTATATAATTTATAGTTTTTTAGAATAATAATATACCTGCTTAATCTACTTAGAATATATCTAGGTAATCCTATAATTCCTTAGGTAGTTCTCCTCCCTTTTCTATCTAATTTATTTAATCTTTATTTATTAATAATAATAGTTCTAGGAGGTATATAACTAAGAAGACTATTACTTTACTTTAATAGGCTTATATAAACTTATAAGATTATAAAATTTTAATCTTTTCTTATTCTTATTTAAATTATTAATATTTATTATAGGTGCTTAAATAGATTTAAAGGTCTTAGAGATAGATTAAGCCTAGTAATACTAGGCTATCTTCTATTCTTAGATCTTAATTAATATTAAGGTATATTTAAGTAAAACTCTATCTAATTCCTTTTAAATCTATAATAATAAATAGGATATTCTATATATTATATATTAGAATTCCTAGTCTATTTATTACTTAAAGCTCTAATAGATTCTTTATTAATACTTATTATAACTTATTTACCCTTATAAATACTTTATTAATAAGGTCTAATTTAATATATATATCTAGATCTATATATATTTTAATTAATATTTATCCCTCTATTATTATTAATATATAGAAATAGATTATTATTTTAATAATAATTTCTTTAATTAAAGCTAGAGGGTTTATTTTAATTAGCTGCCTTTTCCTATTTTAATATTACCTTTTATCTTAATAATATTAATAATTTAGTCAGGATAATCTTATATAAGATAACCCTTTTTATTATATATATAGTAGGTTATAATAATAAGATAATCTACTTAATTACTCCTTTTATCTCCTTAATTACTACCCTAATTATTCTCTTTATATAGATAGCTATCTCTATTATTCCTATAACCTCTTTAATCTTAATAGAAGCCTCTTTAATATAGAATCATTACTAATTATATTTTAGTCTGATTTGGTTAGTCTTTATTATAGCTTTATTTATCTTATAATCCTAAAGAGGACCCCTTTCCAGCCTATTATTTAAAGCCCTGTTTCTATTATTTATTTAGCCCCTTTTATAGATTAGGATTTTTTCTCTTTTTTTAGATTCCTAGGTAATATTAAAACCTTTCTATCTTCTATATTATCTTATCTTAATCTTTAAAAAGGGCTCCCCTATAAAGATAGATATACTCTTATAACCCTGATTTAAGCTTAATAAAATATTATATAATTAATTCCTTTTTAATTATCTTTATAAGATAGGCTTTTAAATTTAATAAATATAAATAGAATTTTATAAAGAATTAATAATTATATTACTAGGCTCTTTTAAAAGTATTATAGATCTTAACTATTTAATTAATAAAATCTTTTAAATAAGTTTTATTTTATTTTAGAAAGTATTTCTAATTAGTTTTTTTAATCTTTTTTTTAGTTTTAGTATAGCTTTATATCTTATTTAATTAAAGGGATTTATATTTATCCTTTATATTTTTAAGGGCTAGAATAATCTAGAATTTACCCTTTTTTAAATAATTTAAACCTATTTAAAAGGCTTAAATAAGATTATTAATTTATTCCTTTTAATTATTAATACTTCTATAATATTATAGCTTAATAATATTAATAATCTTTAGCCCTTTTTATTAAGAGTTATCTAAATTATTATAGTTTTAGTTAGATTATAATCTCTTTTTTAATAGGATATTTATAATAGAGATATTAAGATCTTATACTACCTAAAGGTAAAGCTAGAGGGTATTAATCTCTTTAATCCTTATTATTTTAACTAGGAGTACTATTATTTTATTCTAGGTTCCTATAGGTTATTATAGGGGATCGATTAGGTCCTATTAATTTAGGGCTCTAGACCCCTGATAGGCTATAAGATCTGATAAGGCCTCTAATAATAGAGATAATCCTTTAATAATAGAATAAATAAAAGCTATTATTAATCCTAGGTAGTTATAGATAGAAGTATAAGAATTATAAAAGGAAATCTAGTTATAATTAGGTAGGATTATATAGCTTTAATCAATTAATTAATAATAAGA
This sequence comes from Pseudodiploospora longispora, assembly GCA_036873115.1. Taxonomy (NCBI): domain Eukaryota; kingdom Fungi; phylum Ascomycota; class Sordariomycetes; order Hypocreales; family Pseudodiploosporaceae; genus Pseudodiploospora; species Pseudodiploospora longispora. The sequence goes on from JAZDSH010000172.1 coordinate 9,697, forward strand.
CTTATACTTATTCTAAATCTTTTTTCCTTTATACCCTTTAGGTATAAAAGGCTATTAAAGCCCTAATAATTAATAGTCTTCTAGGTTATATATTATAATTAGGTATCTAAATACCTAATCCTATTATAATTAATTCCTTATAGAATTCTATTTATATTTATCTAATTTAAAAGCTTATTTTATAAAGATAATTAAAAAGAAATCAGTTATATAGTATTTTATTAAGCTTAAACCAGGATTATAAAAATATATCTATCTTTATAAGAGAGCCCTTTTTAAGGATTAAGATAAGATAATATAAAAGAAAGAAAGGTTTTAGTATTATTTAAAAACCCAGAAAAAAAGGAAAAACCCTAATCTATAAAAAAGGCTAAATAAATAATAAAAACAGGGCCTTAAATAAGAAGCTAGAAAAGGATCCGCTTTAGGATTATAAGATAAATAAAGCTATAATAAAAACTAATCGAATTAAACTAATATATAATCAGTAGTAATTCTATATTAAGAAAACTCCTATTAAGGCTAAAGAGGTTATAAGAATAGTAGGGATAGCTATCTATATAAAGGGAATAATCAGGATAGTAATTAAAAAGGTAAAGGGGATAATTAAATAGATTATCTTACTATTATAATCTATTATATATATAATAAAAAGGGTTATCTTATATTAGATTATCCTAATTAAATTATTAATATTATTAAGATAAAAGATAATATTAAAGTAGGAAAAGATAATTAATTAAAATAGATTCTCTAGCTTTAATTAAAGAAATTATTATTAAAATAATAATCTAATTCTATATACTAATAATAATAAAAGGGTAAATACTAATTAAAATATATATAGATCTAGATATATACTCTAAATTAAACCTTATTAATAAAGTATTTATAAAGGTAAATAGGTTATAATAAGCCTTAATAAAGGATTAACTAAAGCTTTAAGTAATAAATAGATTAGAAATCCTAGTATATAATATATAGAAGATCTTATTTATTACTATAAATTTAAGGGAAATTAGATAGAGTTTTATTTAAGTATACCTTAGTATTAATTAAAACCTAAGAATAGAAGATAACCTAGTATTATTAAGGTTAACCTATTTCTAAGACCTTTAGATCTATTTAAGTATTTATAATAGATATTAATAATTTAAGTAGGAATAAGAAAAGATTAAAATTTTATAATCTTATAAATTTATATAAGCCTATTAAAATAAAGTAATAATCTTTTTAATTATATATCTCCTAGAATTATTATTATTAATAAATAAAGATTAAATAAATTAGATAGGAAAAATAAAGGGATTACCCTAAGAACTATAGGATTACCTAGATATATTCTAAGCAGATTAAGCAGGTATATTATTATCCTAGAAAGCTATAGATTATATAATTAATTTATTTCTAGATATTACCTCTTCTTATAATAATATCTATCCCTTATTATAAAGGGAATTAAAAAAGCTTTATATTTATCTAGATAAGAATATAAAAAAGGGATAAATTTATTTATCTAAAAGCCTAATAAGGGTATCTATTCTCTTTATTCTAAAAAAGGATAGAACCCTATATTTATATATAAATTACTAGGGATTTAATAAGATTATAGAGAAGAATTATTATATATTACCTCTTATTTTAGAGATCCTAGATTAAATTATAGATATAGAATTTTTTATAAAAATTAATATAAAGGATATATACTATTATATCTAGATTAAAAAAAGAAATAAATAAAAATTAATATTCTAAACCTAT